>CAUYSK010089676.1:0-13467 GCA_963575035.1 Avahi laniger
AAAAATATATATAGAAAAAAATTAGCCGGGCATGGTGGCACATGCCTGTAGTCCCAGCTACTCAGGAGGCTGAGACAGTAGGATTGCTTGAGCCCAGGAGTTTGAGGTTGCTGTGAGCTAGGCTGACGCCACGGCACTCACCCCAGGAAAGCGAGTGAGACTCTGTCTCAAAAAAAAAAGAACATTCTATCAGATTAAAGACGAAATCCAAAACAGAAGTCCATGAAAAGAAGACATCAAGAGGAGAACACATGGGAATGCTGCCTAATTGGTAGAATTTTACTTTTCAGTGTATGGGTCTTGGGAGAGTTGACAATCCCTAGCACAGATCTGTGAAATCAAGATGGCATTTGCCCTACCAGATAGTATTTTATAAACTTATAGAAGTTAAATCTGCATGTTGCTATACAAGAATAGACAATTAAATCCAAAGAATAAAATAGAGCTCAGAACAGACTCTTAGACATGTAGGATTATTGTACATTTAAATCATAGAGGAAAAGATTGATTAGTTCACAAGCAGCGCTGATATAATTAGCTATCCATTTACAAAGAAATAATATTCCTACCCTGCATCATATAAAAAGAAAGATTCCAGATGGATTTTTAAATTACATGTGCCAAGGTGGGAGGATCGCTTGAGGCTAGGGTTCAAGACTAGCCTGAGCAACGTAGAGAGATCCTGTTTCTATAAAAAAATAGAAAAATTAGCCAGGTATGGTGGCATATGCCTGTAGTCCCAGCTACTCGGGAGGCTGAAGCAGGAGGATTGCCTGAGCCCAGGAGTTTGAGGTTGCAGTGAGCTATGATGATGCCACTGCACTCTAACCCAGCAATAGAGTGAGACCCTGTCTCAAAAAATAAATTAAGCAAATTAAATTAAATTACATGGAAAAAAATTACACAACTATTAAAATAAAATACAGAGCTTATCTGTATTATCAGAAAAGGAAATACAGGCTGAGGGGCAGTAATCATGTCTGTAATACCAGCACTTTGGGAGGCTAAGGCAGGAGGATCACTTGAGGCAAGGAGTTCAAGATGAACCTGGGCAACATAGTGAGACCCCTGTGTCTACAAAAAAATTTTTTTTAATTAGCTGGGTATAGTGGTGTGTGCCTGTAGTCCCAGCTATTTGGGAGGCTGAGGTAGGAGGATTGCTTGAGTCCAGGAGTTCCAGACTACAGTGAGCTATGATTGTCCCACTGCACTCCAGTCTGGACAAGAGAATGAGACCCTCTCTCTTAAAAAAAAATAAATAAATAAAGGAAATATACTCAAATAACGCTGTTTCCTTCAACATTATTTTGTTATAACATTGATGAAAAAAAATAATTGGCTCCCTTACAAGTTTTTTGCTTAAAGTCTTAGTTTCCAAGAAATTATTGACAATGTTAAATGGCGATATACTGTACTTTCTTATGTAAAATACAAAAAGCAAAGCCATACTGGACAGGAATGATAAATTTGATTATATAAGAATTCACTTCTACAGATATTAGCTCCCAGATCTTGGTTTCTAATATTATTCTCCAATAAAAGGGACCAGGATTCCTTGAAAAAATGGCTGATTCTAGGACCTGTGTAGGAAATATACAAGATAAGCCTCAGGCATTTTGTAGTGCTAGGAAGTAAAGAACAGTTAAAAATACACATACACACACACACACAAAAAAAAAAATTATGGAGATGTTCTGACAGGATGCAGGAGCCAATTGAAAGTGCTTCTAATGGCCAAAGCTGTGACAATTTGAGCAACAAAATAAAAACAGTAGTATTGAATTATAACCCAAAATATAAAATAAATAACCATGGTCCATACTGATACAAATGGCTGAATAAATGAAGAGAGACGAATAGGCAAATCTCCCATGAAGAAGAATTCCACATGATCTATTAATATGAAGATATTCCACCCACAAGGAGGTAGAGCACAACTCCCCACTTTGTAAGTGTGGGCTGTGTAGTGACTTCCTTTAAAAGAGTGCAGTATGGAAAGGGTGGAAAGGAAGAGTAACTTCACAGTGGAGAAACCCAACAAACACTACCTCAGTCAGGTGAGCAAGGTGAGTAGCACTAGTGCTAAGTCATGGTGATAGTCCGTACCGGTGACATGATGTGATGAGAATGGCACTTTACCTCTGTCGGTTTTCCTTCCCAAAACCCAAACCCTAGTCTCATCATAAGAAAAACATCAGTCAAATCCCAACTGAAGGACATTCTATAAAATACCTCCTCAAAAATCATGGCCATCAAAAACAAGGAAAGTGTGAGAAACATTAGCATCGAAGAGGAGCACAGAAGATGTGATGACTACATTTAATGTGTTATGGAGGATGGGAACATGCAAGAGAAAAAGGACATTAGGCAAGAACTAAGGAAATCTGATAAAGTATGGGCTTTAGTTGCTAATAACGTGTCTATACGTTGGTTCATTAATTACGGCAAAGATACCGTACTAATGTAAGATGTAACAATAGGGAAACTGGGTTTGGGCTATATAAGAATACTCTGTACCATCTTCACAATTTTTCTGTAAATCTGAAACTATTCAAAAGTTTATTTTTAAAAATTGACATGTATGTGATAAAAACATTTTTAACAACATTAAAAGACAAGAAAATCAAAACAATGAGGTACTATTTTCAGACATTAGAGTCACCAAAATTTAAAACTGGTTGGAAAAATGGATTATCTTACATTCTGATGAAAGTGTAAATTGATAGGAGCTTTTTGGAGGGCGGTAGCTATTAGAATTTAAAATGTGCAATCCTAAGTATCCAGAGAAATACTACTTGCACAAATGGAAAAAAGGGCATGCACAAGGGTTTACTGAAGCATCATTTAAAAATAAAACAAGTAAAAACTTAACATTTATCAAAAGGGAAATGATTAAATAAGCTATGGAATAGTCACAGTGTAGAACACCATATTTCATTGACTCCAGGATATCATCAGTTGTAGACTTCATTATTTTATGTATCATTAAGAAAGAAAAATGCTCCTAATTAAACTATGACACAAAGCTTTCTTACCATTTATAATTTTTATTTTATACTTATTGAAAAAGCTAATTGAGACTTGACATAGATTTTAAATTTCATATCATCCTTGTGCATACATTAAAAAGATTCATGAAATAAATTGATTAAGGCACATCTAAAGCCTCTTCTCAGAGTCTGACCCTTCTGAATAATTTTTAGACTCAGAATCATCAATATTCCAGGCTGCTAACCTCCATTCTGCAAGTTTTGATGTATACCCAGCAGGCAATGACAGCTACATCACTACTGCTGCCTAGCTGACAGCCACTGTAAGATGCATACCAATTTGAGAGATCGCAAAATGTGAATAAGAAAGTGTGCCTTAGAATAATAAAACAAGAGCATTGTGCAGGAGCTAAAGGAATCGGGGAACTTCATACGCGCCACCATAGAAAATTCTGATTCATATTGCTAAGAAAAAATAGCAAGTAGCCAAAAATAATACAGAGTATGAGCACATTTATGGAAAAAAGCAAAACAACCCTCTCTATATATATATCTGAGACAGACACTGAAGATTTGGTTGCCCACATTCACAATTCCCCCTTACTGTGCCATTCTGTGCTTCAGATCTTGAAAGTAACTTTCCCAGAGCCCCCGTTGACAGGTCATGCAATAAAGCCCTGGCCAAGGAGTTGTAGGCAGACATTCCCCTAGGCTTCCTGTCCTGAATGAAAACGGAAAACTTCACAGGAAGATGACTTTTGGCCTTTCCTGTCTAGTACCTAGACACAATTCCTAGAGAAGCAGCAATTGTCTTATGACTACAAGGACAAAAGCCAAATGCTGAGGGTGGCGAACCGAAAGAAAGAGTCTAGTCTCCTGATGACATCCTACTGATCCTATTGACAAAAAATCAATTTGTCAATGGGTTCTTGGAAACTGAGACTTTAAGAGAAACAACAGATAAGGAAACCAATTTTTTTTCCTTAGGATAAGGAAACAAAATTTGTTTTTCTCATCATCATTATAAGGAAACGACACTGGAGGAAATAACATTATTTGAGGACCTGCTGTATTTCTTTTGCTGATGATACAAACAAGTTCTGTATTTTAATTTAATATTTGTATAATTTTTTTACATGCAGCTTTGAAATCCATCTGGAATCTTTTTTTTTTTAAATGATGCAGAGTAGGGGGAGCCTGCTAAGCTGAGCTCCCATGCATAGCCACTGTTCTGCCACCTACCCCTGGGCTTCTTTGTTTTTCTTTTTGTGTAATGTAAAACTTAGCATTTTAACCATTTTTTAAGTGTACAGTTTAGTGGCATTAAGTACATTCACACTGTTGTGCAACCATTATCACCATCCATCCAGACGTTTTCACCATCCCAAACTGTACCCGTTAAACATTAACACATCCTTGCTCTATTCCCAGCCTCTAGTAACCACTATTATACTTTCTGTTTTTACATATTTTACTATTCCAGGTATTTCATATAAGTGGAATCACACAACATGTGTTCTTTTGTGTCTGGCTAATTGCACTTAGCATAATACCTTTAATGTTTACCCATGTTGTACCACGTATCAGAATTTCAACTCTTTTAAAGGCTGAATCAGATTCCATTGAATGCATGTGTTAATCACTCATATAGGAACATTTGTATTGTTTCCCTGAGCTTCTTTTTGAATGAGACTAATGAACTGCTTCCTTTTGTTGGGTTTTCCCTTCCTTGTAGCAGAATAAATTCCTAACTACTACAAGTCATACACGTGTAGAGATACATGGGTAAAAATATCTGAAAAATGCACACTGCACAGGATAACTCTGGAGGTGAGAGTATGATGGGGGGATACTCTTTTCTCCTTTTTAAAATCACAACACTTTACAGTCTGAATTTTACTTGAATTTTCTGCTACTTATCATGTTCTCTGATATTTCCCAAGGATTGCCAGCATAATAGTTTCACACAAAATATCCTCACATACAAAGAAACACATTATGATGATTATTAAATTAATAACGATAATGATTATAATAGCACTTACCATTTATTGAGCTTTTTCTGCATACCAGGCACTGTGCTAAGCACTTGACACTATCTCATTTAATGTTCACAAAAGCCCTGTGAAGCATATGACTCTTATCAGCTCCATTTTACATAGGCAGACACTGAAGCCGGGACAGGTAAGTTGCGCAAGGCCACACAGAGTTATTACCAGACATTGGAACCGGGGTCTGACTCACCGTAAAGCACCAGTTCTTTACGACTATCCTTAACTGGAAAAAAAGCAAAATCAACAGACTTAACGTAAGGAGTAAAAGGGGCATCGTGTGTAAACTCTGGTCAGTCCCCGGTGGGTTCTCTTTGAGTACCTCGTGGGCGTACACCACCCGGCCCAGCCCGACATGCACGAACCCAGCGGAGCCAGACCAGACTCCTGTTCTCATCCTTTCTGGATTTTCCTTATCGCCGCAGTCTGAGCTCCGAGGCGCCTCCCCTCCTTAGCCACTGGCTCCTCCTACGCAAGCGCACTGTGACCCGGAACTGGGCCGGACTCCGCGTGTCCCCGAGTGCGGCGGCTCCAGGGCCGAGGGAGCGCGCCGAGCAGAGCCGCGCGGGCGGTGGGCAGGGCCTCTGTGTAAGCTGCAGGGTCACGTGGGCTGTCGGTCTGCGGAATGAATGGCATGGATGTCACTTCACAAGTGGAAGGGGTCGCAAGAAGTTTCAATTGCGCAAGTGTTTCATTCGCCAATCCATTTATTCCAGAAGTATGTATTAGTGACTGCTGTGCGCGGGCACCCACGTGGTTGAAAGACTGTGCTCCCTGCGCTCCCACACTTGATAGCTACAACAGTACGTGCAGGGTTGGGGGACTAGGGAATACGAAGGATGTTCCTTGACCCCACCCCACCCCCGCTCCCAACATCCTAATGCTAGAATAGGTACTGCAAGAAAACCCGCCACAATCATGGTTCGTGTCTGCGCAATTCTGTTTTCTTAATAGTTAGTTTCTCAGATCTGCAGCAACCTGGGCCAATATTGCATAAATTGCTCTTTCCTCAACGACTGCTTCATGTCGCTCCTCCATCCTCCATCCCAGTGCTTCCTCCCCACGCCTACCAACTTCCCCTGAATAGTTGTTTAACAAATTGTAGAAATGCTAGGCTTTGAAACCACTTTTTTTTTTTTTCTGGAAGACCGGGTCTCGCTCTGTCCCCCATACTGGAATGCAGTGCTACCATCATAGCACTGCAACCTCCAACTCCTGGGCTCAAGCAATCCTCCTGCATCAGATTCCCCAGTAGCTGGGACTATAGGCACACCGCCCAGGCCGGCTTTTTGTTTTTGTTTTGTGTTTTAGAGACAGGGGTGGGGGGCATATCTCTATGTTTCCCAGACTGGTCCTGAACTCCTGGCCTCAAGCAGTCCTCTCGCCTCAGCCTCCCAAAGTGCTGGGAGGACAGATATGAGCCACCACCTCTGGGCCTGAAACCTGTGAACTAAAATAAAATCTTAAGGCTCTTTCGCCACAACAACGGCTCATTGAATGGACCCCCTCTTGGCCAAGGGGATATCCTAAAACTAAATTGCCTGACAGGAGGAGGGAGTCAGACATGCCTCATCATGCCCTCTCCCTTCTTGGCAACATCCTTTGTAACCCATTAACAGGCCTAAGGGTATGCAAAACAAACCTGCAGGTCCTCAATGTACACAACAAATGTATGTCTAGTGGCTTGTCTACGATTAACAGACCTCCTTATCTTAAAATATTCCAAGCCTTTAGACAAAGCTTCCTGTCTTTAACCAATTACAAGTCAAAGAATCTTTAAATCCACCTATAGCTTGTAAGCCCCCACTTTGAGACGGCCTACCTTTTTGGGCCAAACCAATGTGTTCCTTCCATGTATTGATTTATGACTTTACCTGTAATCTCTGTCTTCCTGAAATGTATAAAACCAAACCGTAACCCAACCACAGCGAGGCTTCTTGGGTGTGGCTCCAGGTCATGGTCCTCAAATTTGGCTCAGAATAAATCTCTTTAGATTATTTTACAGTGTTCGGTTTCTTTTCCATTCACAAACCACTTTTCTTTTATTTCTTAACTCATTAAGAAATAGCCTTTGTGTGTGTGTGTGTGTAAAATTTTATAATTTGCCAGTTCCAAAAAGGTTTTCATCCATCCAGTACTATAAGCAAGTATAGCAATCTGGTAGATTCCTTGACACTGTCTCCACCCCCACATTCCCAAATCCAATATATTATCAAGTCAATTTTATGTCCTCCAATTTCGCAAACCTGTCTTTGTCACACCATCTGCACCCCACCACCTTAGTCCAAACTCTTACCTGGATTACTATTATACCCACTTTCAGTTTCATTTTTGCTTCCTTGCCAATCCATTCTCCCGAGGCAGAGTAATTTTCTTAATATAAAAATCAAATCTGTCACTGGATGCCTAACACCTGTTAATGACTTACCTTTGTTTCAAGGATAAAGACCAAAATCCTTGGTGAGACCTGCAATGTGACCCTGCCAAAACTTTAACTCTCTTTTACTCTGTTCTCCACTCTTTGCCTTTCTGTCTCACTCACTGACCTTCTTTCAGTTCCTTAAAAAACACCCTCCTGCCTCAGGAACTTGGCACATGCTATTCCTGCTGCTTAGTGTGTTCTTTTCCTTGATCATCACATTCTTAACACCTGTACATTCTTTAGGTCTCAGATTCAGCATCACTTCTTAAGAGAAACTTTCTCTTTGACTCCCGGACCAAGTCATTATAAAGATAAATGCCAGACTCCGGGCTTGGCATAGTGGCTCCTGCCTGTAATCTTAGCACTCTTGGAGGCCAAGGCAGGAGGTCAGGAGTTGGAGACAAAGATAAAATCCAAGTAAGCATGATTAAAGCAAAAAAGTGTGTGTGTTCAGAATTCCATGTGCTTTTCCAAGTGCACTCTTCCCTTTTCTCTGCCATGGTTTGTGCCCAAGGAGTCTGACCTATGCGCACTATACCAATATTTCCCTGCCCCTCTGGCCAGCCGGAAGCACAGGTAAGAGTTCAGAGCAAGTGGCAGTGCTAGGTTGTTTATCCTCTGTTCCCTCCAGGGCCACTCCAGGCTGGCTGCTCCTCAACTAAGAGCCAGCTATAGCTTCTGTCAGGCAGCTGTCTCCGTGGAGCTTTCTTTGTCTGCAAGTTCCAGGAATTGCCCCTCCTCTTCCTCCTTCAGGCTAAAGGGTGCCAGCAGCAATACTGTTACATATGCATTATTACTTGTGGTTCGCCTAATCCCCGCCCACACTGTTGTAAATAGTTCTTGTATTTAACACTCCTCAAATTACCCTCTTGAAGTGTGCCATCTGTTTCCTCTAGGGACCCTGACTGAGACATGGCCCCAGGGAATTGTTCATGTAACTAAAATTTACCTCCTTGGTGTCAAAACTTTTCCTTATGGCCAATAAAGGATTATCTAGTCCTTCCTATTTATAAAATGGAATGCTATGTGTTTATTGATGAATCATGTTTTTGAAAATACAAATAGGATACAAAGAATATGTTGAATTTAATCTCAAATTCATTTTAAAACATTATGACAAATGTGTACATGTGTATAAGATTCAACAGATACACTCCAAAATGTTAATAGTCACTTTTAGAGTGTCAGGATTATTTTTTCTGTATTTTTTCTTTCATTTTCCTGGTTTTCTGCAATAATGATACATTATTATTATAATGATAAAGATATATATGTATATACAAGTGTTACTTTAAAACACTTTTACTTGATCCAATTCAAGTTATAAAATGCATTCATTAATTAAACTATAAATTAAATAAGACAATGAAAGTATATTGCTTAAGACATTACTTGGCACAAGGTGCTTGACTCAATATAGCAATAAAATTTATTGTTACAAATTAATGTTTTTCATACTTCTCTGCTTTACTAAACAAAATACAGAGAACACAAATTGGCCTTTTCTGGATGACTTGGGAATATTAATTATTATATTATGTTTTAATAGAATGGTGCTCTGGGCTCATTTAATTCAATTCTATCATTAAGCATGCAAAAAAAAATCTGTAAAATAGAATCATCCCCAGAGAGGTTAAGTGACTTCCCTGAGGTCATATACAGCTAATTAGTGCTCTCAGCTCATTTTTTCTCTCTAAGGACTTCCTTCAAGATCTGTTTCCTTTCCTCTAGAGAAATATTTCTTTTCCTGTATTTGTCTCTACCCACAACTTAGTTAATTCTATTACAAGCTTTTTCTTTAAGTAACCTTATCTCTATCTTTGTCATAGTACCTTGTGACAATCGTTTCTTCTTCTCTCTCTTGCCTCAGTTCTTTTGATTTTGGAAATAGACGTCATCAGGAGAAATGAATACTAGTGATAGGTACAGAGCAAGGAAATGAAAAAGATTCAGAGTAAAGTTAGATTTAAGAATGAATGCCATTAACTTTTAGAGTATGCATCTTGTACTCCGCTTCAGAAGTCACACAAATATGGCCAGGCGTGGTGGCTCACACCTGTAATTCTAGCACTCTGGGAGGCTGAGATGGGAGGATTGCTTGAGTTCAGGAAGTTTGAGACCAGCCTGAGCAAGAGTGAGCCCCTGTCTCTACTAAAGATAGAAAAATTAGCTGGGTGTGGTGGTGCACGCCTGTAGTCCCAGCTACTCAGGAGGCTGAGGCAGGAGGATCACTTGAGGCCAGCAGTTTGAGACCAGCTTGGGCAACAAAGCAAGATCTCATCTTGGCAAAAAATTCTAAAAATTAGCTGAGTGTGGTGGTGCACACCTGTAGTCCCAGCTATTCGGGAGGCTGAGGCAGGAGAATCACATGAGCCTAGGAGTTCAGGGCTGTGTTGCGCTATGATCGCACTCTAGTGTGGGCAACAGAGCAAGACCCTGTCTCTAAAAAAATAATAATAATAAAAAGAAATTTTTAATTTTTTTGAAGTCCAATTCATCAATTGTTTCTTGTCTAGTTAGTGAATTTTGTTGTAAGAAATAATTATCTATCCTAAGGTCATGAATTGTATGTTTTCTTCTAGAAACTTTATAATTTTACCTTTCACATTCAGGCCCCTACTAAACCTCACTTTCCTAGAATTTCGATACATACAATAGTAATCCTTAGGTAGTATTTAAAGCCATGGCAATGAGTGAGATCATTGAGAAAGGGTAAAGAGATAGGAGAGCGGGGACTAATTTATGTCCATCAAATTTCCAACAGAATTGTTCATAGAACTTGACTAGCTGATTCTAATATTTGTCTGAAAGAAAAATTGCTCAAGAATAGTCCAGAGACTTTTGCAAAGAGCAAATTGATGGGGTTTGCTTTATCAGATATTAAAATGTTTTATAAAGATATATGATTCAAAATGTACATTACTCTGGAGACAGAGAAAATTTTATGAAAGAAACAAAATAGAATTCAAATATAGATTACTAAGCACAAGGGAAAGGATATACAAGTCCATAAATGATATCGAAACAACCATCTATCCATTCAGAAAAGAAATAAAATCCTTATAGTACATTAAGACAAAGATAAATTCCAGATGGATTATGAAGCTTAGCATTAAGAAATCATTCAAGTATTAAAAGCAAATATAAGAAATTTGTTTAAAACCTTGATGAATATCTTATGCAAATGCAAAATAATGACAAATTGGGGAAAAATTGTCTTCTGCATGAGATCATAAGCAAAATTAGAGGAGAAGCAAATTAAAACAAATGAGATACCATTTTTCAGGATCAGATTAGGAAAAATTTGTCAATCAAAAAACACCCATTGTATGACTTAATAGATACGTTGGTGCATTGTTAATGCACATTTAAATTAGTATAGCCTCTTTGGAAGACAGTATCTATTAGTTAGAATTTTAAATGTGCAACCCTTTCAATCTAGAAATCCCACATCTACACATATATTGTAGAGACATACATGTGCACAGAGAGGCATTTATGCAGGATTTCACTAGAACATTAATATTGATAAATGGTGTTTGAAAGTTATAAAGTAACCATACTGTGTAATACTGCATTTCATTGAATCTAATATGACATCGATTGTAAGACTTATCATTATTTTGTGTACTAATAAGAAAAAAAATGCCACCAATCAAATAATGATACAATGCCTTCTTATGTATAATTTATATTTTATATTTAATGAGATATTTTAGACTTATTTTACCATAGATTTCTAAATCATGTTTCACTTTTTTGCACTCATAAATAGAAAATATAAAGGAAATAAAAGGGTTAAATTACTCTTAAAACAACTTCACACTGAGGATCTGACTCTTCTGAATCACCTTTCTAAAAATTGTTATGGGTACATACTAGTTGTATATCTTTATAGGGTACTTGTGATGTTTTGATACAGGCATACAATGTGAATTAATCAAGTCAGGGTAATTGGGGTATCCATCACTTCAGGCATTTATCATTTCTTTATGTAAGGAACATTCCATTTCCACTCCTTTAGTTATTATAATGTATACCCTAACTTGTTATAGATACTTTGTTGTGCTACCAAATATTGTTCACTCTATCTTAACTATATTTTTTTACCCACTAACCATGTCCAATTTATCACCTCCTCCTCTCTACACTTCCCAGCCTCTGGTAACCATCATTCTACTATCTCCATGAGATCAATTGTTTTTAATATTTAGCTCCCACATATGAGTTAGAACACATGAGATATGTTTTTCTGTGCTTTGCTTATTTTCCTTAATGTAATGTTCTCCAGTTCCATCCATGTTATTGCAAATGGTAAGGATTTCATTCTTTTTTATGGCTATATAATATTCCATCATATATATATACCACTATTTTTTTATCCATTCATCTGTTGATGGACACTTAGGTTGTTCTGAATCAGTTTTGTATCAGAGTCAATAATGATGTGCTTTTCCCCATCAAGTTGTCCTGTGTGTTGTTCAAAGCATTGGTGATATAGCATTTCTTTAAAAAATGTTCCTCTGTTTTAGTTTCTAGGATTTTCTATGAAGCCACTGACACCCATTCTCAGGTTTTGATATACATGTAAATCTTAATGTGAAAAATTATATGTCAAAAATTGATGAAATATGTGTTACGCAGAAACATCTCTTATACTACGTATTAAATGAAAGTAGCAATTTGCAAAAAAAGTACAGTATAATTCCAGTTATGAAAGAAAAAGCTAAGCGTTTCTGTTGCAAACACTATGGATTGGCTCCCCAGAGCCATTCATAATCCTCTCTTCTTTTTAACGTCTAACAGCTTTATTGAGAAATTAGTATATTTATACTGTTGTGCAACCATCACCACAATCCAGTTTAAAAGCACTTCCATCACCACTGGCAGTAGGGGGAGCACTCTAGGTGGAGGAAGGGGGTGTGGAGGGAACGCCAGGAGGTGGGCAGGGTCTAGTTGAGACTACAGGGTGGCTTTGGGCTTACAGAATGCCATGGACCTGTTTCTTGTGTTTAAAGAATGGCATAAAGCTCCAGTTTCATATATATTTTCTTTCTATTTTATCATTTAAGAAGTATGCATTACTATCTACAGTGTTCAGCTCCAGGCAAGAGGACTGCCTTTCCTATGTCCCCACACTTGTAGGTGTGGGAGGGAGTATTACAATGCACTGCAATGGGTACAACAACAGAGCAAAATGCTGGTAGGAGTCAGGGCGGGGATGGGAAGAGGGGAAGGGGGATTACAGAATGAGGTGGTGTAGGTCATGTCCAAATATGCACTTACCAGGGAAATGGCACTCAGGGCAGACTCTAAGCCACGTCTTATGAGTCCACAATCTTTATTTGATCCCCTCCACTGTGTTCCACAGCATTCTATATTAAACCCATCAGCTCTTGTAATGTATTGTACCTACCAGATTGTTGTCAGTAATCTCCATTGAATTGCAAACTATTTAAGGGCATAGACTGAATCTTGCCTATAATTAAACCCCCAGCTCTAACACAGTTCCCAACACAGAGTAAGCCTCATCTCCGTAAAAATACGATGAATGACTATATCCTTTGTGCCAAGGGTTGTGTAATAAAGATGAATGAGACCTCAGTCCTACCTTCTTGGAGCTTACACTCTAGCAGGGATGGAAGACAGGCTCCCCACAATAATGTAAGTTGGGGAAAGAAGCACTAAACAGAGGGGCAAATAACCAGGGATGAGGTTGCAAAAGATAAAACCATTAATCCTCCTGCTAGTCCCCAGGATTATCACTGTGGTCCCAAAGTAATTATGCTCAGGATATACAGGAAATGTTAAGAAAGTCGTGGCCCCTACTTTAGGAAACCCATAATCTTAAAAAACAAAAACCAGGCCGGGCGCGGTGGCTCACGCCTGTAATTCTAGCTCTCTGGAAGGCCGAGGCAGGCGGATTGTTTGAGCTCAGGAGTTCGAGACCAGCCGGAGCAAGAGCGAGACCCTGTCTCTACCAAAAGTAGAAAGAAATTAATTG
>CAUYSK010089679.1:0-14476 GCA_963575035.1 Avahi laniger
AGCTAAAAATTTATAGAAAAAATTAGCCAGGCATGGTGACACATGCCTGCAGTCCCAGCTACTCAGGAGGCTGATGCAGGATGATCACTTGAGCCCAGGAGTCTGAGGTTCCTGTGAGCTAGGCTGATGCCACGGCACTCTGGTCCGGGCAAAAGAGTGAGACTCTGTCTCAAAAAAAAAAAAAGAGTTTAGACGTATAAATAATATTACAAATTATTTTTAAATGATATTTATGATAGCATAAAAATATGAATTCCTAAAAATAAATTTACCAAAAATACTATATAGTTTTAGAATTCTAAAGGATAAAAACAGGGTTGAAAAGATAGGAAAACCTTGCTCAATCGTAGGTAGGAGAAATAAATATAATTTTATTCTAACTAAATTTATCTCTGTTTTCAATAGTATCCAATCAAGATACTAATGAGATTTTGATGTGGTGATGGAAGAGATCTGATAAACTGGTTTTCAAGTTCTTTTGAGAGAAAAAGGCAATTCTCAAAGAGGAATAATAAGACTAATCCAATGTATTTATTAAAACTTTAATAAGGCCTCTGTAATAATAATAATATGAGTTTGACACAGGAATAGAGAAGATCAATGGAAAAGACTAGGAATCCAGAAATGGACCCAGTACGGCAGTGAATTTTATACATCATAAAGGTGACCATCAGATTTGTAGGGAAAAGATAGCTTATTAATTAAAAATGTTGGGACAACTGATTAGACACTTGGGAAAAAAAATTTTTGAAGCTTGATTCTTTGCCTCAATTCTTATATCTTAGTGACTAAAAACGGTTATATCAGATATGCATTCCAGGTTAAATAATAACATAATAGCAATCGTTAGTGAGTTTTTTCTGTATGTCAAGAACTGTGACTTTTTTTTTTACATGTATGATCTTATTTAACCTTCTTAACAGCCCTACATAGTAAGTTTTCTTTCCCCATTTTAAAAATGAGACACTGGTTAAGTAACTCAATCTAGTTCACAGTATTAAGAAGTGATAGAGACATGAAACAAACTTAGGTAGTTCGTCCAGAGCCTGTATTTTGACCAATATGCTATAATGATAAAACATACTGAAAGGTTACTTATATACTTAATACCTATGTCACTTTTTACTTTTTTTTCAAAATGGAAATCATTATAATATTATTCTGTGGAATATTCTCAATATATGAGTTATCCTATTTCCTCTTCTTTATTCTCATTAAGTGAAAAAGAAAGGCTACATTCCTCTTCATTGTCTATTAAATGGACTACTTAAATTTTCCCCAATAAAAGGAATATAAATAAAGTATGGTATATACCTAGAATGGAACACTATATAGTCATTAAAACTTATGCTACCTAAAAAATGCTTGAAAAAATGTTCGTTTATGTGTTAAATAAAAAAATTATACAAAAAACAACCATTCATACATTCAACAAATATTTACTGAGTGCTTGCTATATGCAAAGTACAGTTCTATATACTGTGATCACTCCCTGCCCTCATGGAGCCTGTCATGATTCAAATTTTTATGTATATACTAATCTCTCTATACATGTGTACAAATATATACATATACATATACACCTATATGTGTATTTTGTACACATGTGTATGTACACATATGCATACATACTAGTATTTATATGGATTAGTATGTATGTACCTTAATTATTAGGTAAAAGACTACAAATACATGCAAATATCAATAATGGCTGCCTCCGGTTGTGTCGGGGAGACTCTGAGTGGTACACAAGAATAAATAACAAATTAAACATTAATAGCCCTCCATAATGTGGTTTCACTTTATACATTCATACTTATATTTCCCTGTAACTAGCCCAGTTTCCTTATTTGTCTCCTCAAATTCTACCAGAGACTAAATGATGATTTTCCTATCTAGAATGATATCTTTCTATTCATAATGATTGTTCAAATCTAAGTTCCTATTGATGTATGTTAAGTGCCACTCATTCTGGCACTGTTCAATGTGACTAACTTCAGAAATTATTACTAATCTCATATGGTTTATTCCCTAATGTTAAGACATTCTTATACTTCTTTATCTCAGAGCACCAAGAACAGTAAGAATTACATAGCAGACTTGAGTGACTGACTGACTAAGTAAATGTAGGGAAAAGATACTGGGTGACGGCAGGGGCATGCTGCATAGGAGACTTGGAAGCTTCTCAGGCAAACAAGGAACATTTTCTATGCAGTCTGATCCATCCATCCTCATTGCCACTTACACCACCACTACTCATGGAGAATTGAGGGACATTTCATAACTGAGAATAGACAATGATACTCACCTGGGATCAAACTATGAGGAAAACAGCAGACATTCCTTCCTCCTTTCTGCTTCTCTTCTAGGGAAGGGTAGAGTGCTGAGAAGGCTGAGCTAAGGGAGAAGAAAAGAGGAATGAAAAACTGGGCATGACTTCAAACTCCCAAAATCACTCAAATCTCTATATACTAACCGGGTATGACCCCCAAATATCTTAGTAAGAGGTCAAAAAGAACACTTCCATTCCCTTTCAATGATCGAAACGGACAGATATGAACACTGGTACCTTGGACCTTATTTTTCACCCTCTAGAAACTTCAAAGGATACAACTCTAGTTTGGACTTGAAAACACAGAATTTGATTTCACAGTTTAGTCCCTCCAGAGATTCAGATGCTCTTTATGTAATCAATCTCTCTGAGCCTCAAGGTTTTATTTTATTAATTACATGTATTATATAGTTCATTAATAACAAAAATAATAGAAATAATGGCAGCACACTTATATAGTTTCTATTCTTAAAGTATTTTTCTTATTTTTTTCAATCAACGTAAGTAGAAAATAATTCCATCGCCCTCCCCTACTTGTTATAAAAGACATACTGGATTCACTATCAAAGAGGTACCTGAAATGTTGTAGAAGTATCCCAGATCAAAGGCTGGCTCCCAGGTCTTGATCACAGTCTCAACTCTGCCATCAACCACTTGTTAAGCTTTAGAGAGGACAAAACTTGACCTCCTAGGGCCTCGGTTTCCTCACCTGTAAAATGGGGGCATGAGCCTGTGCCACCCTGGTCCTTCCTTGCTGATCACAGGTAGGTCCCTGGGAAAAATTATAAGGAATTAGTCAAGAGCCCTCTTTCTCTACAGAGAAAAACGACTCATTCATGTGTACCCCCAAAGCGGGACAGATAGGAGCTCTCTCGGTGCGCCACGGGCTGCCAGAGTGTAAGCCCCTGAGAAACAGACAAACGGAATGGTTCCCAAGGAGCGGGATCTACACGCGAACGCTGCTTCTGCCGCGCGCGGCCTCCGTGGCTTATCCGGATGTCCGAGCTCCGCGCCAACATCTCCCGAGGCCGAGCACCCAGACCCCACGATCCAAGCTGCCTCTACCCTCCCCTCTCCTTCCCCTATTCATTTTTAACGTGGAAGGGAATCCGTGAAGGACCCACCTACAAGGGTGTCTTGGATTTCTAAGCCGGGAGTCGCTTCTCAGCCCCTGACCCTAGCTTTTCCGCCACTGTTCCTTCAGCCACAGCTCTTCCTGTCCTTGTCCACCGCTGGCTCGGTCCTCTCGAGAATTCACAGCATTTACGGAGCTTCCGAGGAAAGACGGGACCAGCCAAAACACTCGCTCCACATAAACAATGGCCGCAGCCCCGCTAGACCGAAACGGAAGTTCCAGGCCTCACAGTAGACACTTGCTGTGTTTCCATGGATACGGGAGGGGGCGGGGCGGGAAGCGAGAGCGCTGGAGAACGTGACTCCTGATTGGCCAGAAGAATCAAGTCGCGTGGCGGCCCTTAGCTTCAAGCATTCATGCGTGGGAGCGCTGTACACTCTGGCGCTTCTGAGCCTAGGATGGGGAGTGGAGGCCCCGACGTTAAAGGAAGAGGATTACTTGAGGTGCTTTTAGGGCCCGGTGAAAGGGGGCGTGGCTGCGGTTTCAGAGAAGCTGAACGACCAGTTTCGGAGAACTGTGGGACCGTCACGGCCTGCCAGTAGTTACCAAACTCCCGAACGGGAATCCGAGGAAACATTTGCTGTCAGGTCGCCTTTGGTTGCCTAGGCGTGGTTCTGCCTGCGCCCTGCCCCAAGCCAGCATCACCCTAAACTCGAAGATGGAGAAGCCCAGCCAGGGAGAGGGCTTTTCAGATTGCTTCTTGTTGCTCGAGATTCGCTTCGTTTCTGGTCCTGTCGGGCTTTCCTCCCTCCTGCCTTCCTGCCAAATCCTAGGGTGGCTCTTCTGGAGACTCCAAGCAGAGAAGGGAAAGGCAAGGCAAAGTGGGAATAAGATGAAATCACGGGAAGGAGCCCCTCCTCGTGTCCTGGGATCGCAAAAAGTGTTCCGCACGCCTGCTTTCCTGTTATTGAGTTGAGTGTGTTATATTAGGGAAATGTTTTCAATTCCTTAAGCCCTCTCTCTCAAACTTGGGCCGGATCAGTAGTATTAAAACATTTTATTAGGCAAGGAACCTTTAGTAGGGTAGTCGTTAAAAGCAAGGGACTCCTTGGATTCTAATCCAGCAACAGCACTTACTAATGATGTAACCTTGAATTACTTAACCTTTTAGTGTCAGCTTAATAGACATAAAATTAACAGGTATAATAATAGTAACTATTTCACGAGCTTGTTAGACTTAAATGAGTTAATGTAGTAAAAATGCTTAAACCGGGTTTTGGCACATTGGAAGTACTCTAAATGGTAACGATATATTTAAGGCTCTATGTTTAGCAGGGGTGGGTGGCCTAGATCCTATCTGCCTGGGCTCATCACACAATGAGCACCTGCATTTTTTACAACTCTGGAGACAACATTTTGAAAAGTATTGCGCACGGACCTCTCCCTGGCTTGAACATTCAGAGACAATAGGGAATATGGTCTGGATAAGAATGTAGAGAACAGCATCAGAGCCCAGGCATGAGAACTTAAATATGGCATTTCTTGAAAAGAGCATGGACCTCAGATGTGTGGACCACCTAGGAGTCCTGTATAAATGAACCGGAGTTCCTTGACTCCCAGGAGGCCAAGAAGATGACACTGTAAGCTGACTGTCCCTATGCTGAGTCTGAGAGATTATAAGGAGACTAGAGAGCAAAAAGATTTTATCCAGGGGCCCCTTAAGGCAAATGGCAGGCATCGTGCTTCTATTCAGTGGCCAACAGAGGTAGAGATCTCTTTGTTGTGCCCCATGTATAGGACTGCTGCCACTTAAAATATCCTATTAACTAGACCTGAACCTCAATGAACTGACAAAAATAAAAAAAAAAAAGCTAAGAGGGTCCACTTGTCAGAAAAACAAATAGAGTGTGCATCTAAAGAAATATACTTGCTGAAGTATAGAGGACAATATGAATAAAGAGCATCAAGTATGGCATACAAAAGATATTTTTGAATTAAATTAGTTCTATATATCTTTCTAATTAAGCATTTTAGCAATTGAATTGGAGGAAAAACATGATCACTTTTGAGTCAAAACGTAGCCAATATGGTTTAGTAAAGAAATCCCTGAAAGCACAAATGGTAAAAAAAAAATAGAGATGGAAATCATGAAAAAAAAAGATAATATGCTTAAAGGATAGATCTGTGAAACTTAATATGAAGACACAAAAATTCCAGAAGGAGAATAAAGAGTTTATGAAATTGAAGAAAGAAATGAATAACAAAATAATAGAAAATTTCTCTGGGTTGAAATTTTTAAAGAAGGCTTGAATCTGCAGATCTAAAGAACATACTACATTTCAGTCTGTATTAATGAGTAAACACTCCAACTAGACATGTAAAGGTATAATTCCTATACTGTAAGAAAAGAGAAAACTCATAAGCTCTCAGGCAAAAAAGGCAAATTATCTGAAAGGAAAAATGACACTGGACTTTTCATTTTTAATATTGGAAACTAGAAAATTGTTCAATAGCTGTATAGACTCTTAAGATAAGGGGGCTGCAATCCATCAGCCAAAATATATCCTGGCAAAAGAAATATTTGAGGATTTGCAAAAATTCAGAGTCTGTGTCACTCAAGTCTCCCCCATGTGAAGAAACAATTCAAGAAAGGATTCCAAACAAAAAATAAACCAAAACCAGAGATACCCCACAAAAAATTATGGAAAAGGAAACAGACAAAGCCATGATATAAATAGTAAATCTAAAGTAACATATAAAGGATACAATAAATCATCTGTCATTATGCTAAATTGAGTGGACTGAATTTTTCTATATAAAGGCAGAAACCGTCAGACTGGGTAGAGTAAGAAAATTCAGCCATATCCTATTTATAAGAAACACCAGGGAGGTTGGTTAAAAAGATACCAAGCAAACAGAAAGAACAACTAATTGAAGGTTAATTTAAGAACCAAAGAAAGAGATTGACCTTATATATTGATAAAAATCACAATTTATGAAGAAGTATAATGGTATCAAATGTGCTAAATACATAGAGCAAAAATGTACAAATTTGAGAACTTCACAAAAATACAGTTCTATGGAAAAATTCAATATGTTTCTCTCAAAATTAGATCTAGGAGACAATAAGGCATTATAGAAGTTAAATAATATAATTAATAATCTTTATTTAAGAGGTATGTATAGAAACCTTATATCCCTGGAATAGAGAATGTATTTTTTGTGTCCATAGAACATTTACAAAAACCGATTATGAGCTTTGCCATCTTCATCCCCAGGTGATCAATGTTTTTAAATGTCCCGAGAAAACAAGCAATCAGAGAATTTCAACTCCCCTCCTCACTCTCCCCCCAGTCAGACATCCACACACCTTACCTGCATCAGTGCTGATTTGTTCTATCCCTTACTATGGATAAAAAGTCTGTGCTCCTGGCTAAGAAACCTATCCTTTTAGTCACTGGATTCCATCCATTCTTGCCCACATGTGGACCTAGCACCAGCAACTCCCTTCTCCTACAATATCAAATTTTCCCTCTTTAGATCTTTCCCATCAACAATCAAGTACGCTGTCTTTTCTTCAAAAAAAAAAAATAGTGAAACGACACAAAACTTTCTAGGCTTTCTAGGGCTCTGTCTTAGTTTGGGCTTCTATGACAAAATACCATGAAATGGGTGGCTTATAACCAACAGACATGTATTGCTTCTGGTTCTGGAGGTTGGAAGTCCAATATCAAGGCACCAATAAGATTTGGTGTCTGATGAGGGCCTGTTTCCTGGTTCATAGATGGCCATCTTCTTGCTGAGTCCTCACATGGCAGAAGGGGCCAGGGAGTTTTGGGGGCTTCATTTATAAGTGCCTATTCAGGAGGGCTCTGCCCTCATGACCCAATCACTTTCCAAAGGTTCTACCTCCTAATGCCATCCCACTGGGGGTTAGGTTTCAATATATGAATTTTAGGGGAACACAAACATTCAGTCCATACCAGGCCCACTACCCCTATCAGCTACTGCCCCACTTCTCTCCTTCCTTTGGAGCCAAACTTCTTGAAAAAGTCCTTTATTGTCTTCAATTTTTTTCTCCTTCCAGTCTTTCTTAAACCTACTTCAATTAGGTTTTCACCCCACCCTTCCACAGAAATGACTTTTCTTAAAATTACTAATGATCTTCATGTTGCTAAATCCAATGATCAATTTTCAGTCTCATCTTGTCCTATCAGCTGAATTTGGCCCAACTGATCTCAAGCATTTGGCACAATCAATCTCTCTTTTTACCTTGAAACATTTTCTTCACTTGAATTTTTAGATACCATACTCTGCAGGTTTTCCTCTCTAGATGTTCTTTTTCAGGCTCTTTTGAAAACACTTTTACTGCTCCCTGGCTCCCTCTCTGTGCCTTCTAAACAGTAGAGTGACTCAGGCATCAGTCTTTGAGAGTTCTTGTTTCTATTTACTCTCGCTCCACTAAGGATCTCCCGTGGCTTTTAAATTCCACCTATATGCTAGTAACTCCCAAGTTTATGTCTCTTGCTGAGTCTTGAATTCTAATTCTAGAATCCTTCCTTGGCATCTCCACTTCAATGTCTAATAGGCATCCCAAATTTAACATGTCTAAAAATGTGCTCATGAGACTCTCCCAAAGTTACTTCTCCATCTCTTTCTTCCAGTTTTCAAAGCCAATGTCCTGGACTCCTTTCTTTTTTCTTAAACATCCTATGTCTGTTCTGTCAGCAAATCCTTGCAGTTCTATCTTTAATATCCATAATAGAACCAATTTCACAACGACCACTACTACCAGCCTATCCCTAACCATCAGTTTCTCTCATATGGATTATTATAATAGCCTCTTAACTGATTTCCTTGCTTCTGCCATTGCCCTACTCCAGTATACTTCATCAGGATCCAGGATAATTTTCTTAAAACATAATTGTGATTATTTGCTTTGTTCAAAATCCTCCGTTGGCTCCCTAACTTACTTACAGTGACCCATATGGCTCTATAAGATCTCTTTCTCCTTCCATTTCTTATTTTCTCCTCTATCTCTTTAATTCCATATTCCATTATTCTACTCCCTCATCCCATATTAGACATCCTGGCTTAATTGTTTTCTTCACCTTGTCATGCTTGTTTACACTTCATTCCCTTCTTATATTCATGGGTGCTACTGATTTATTCATTTACTGTTCTAGGTACTGGAGATAAAACAAATGAATTAAATAAATAAGAATTTTTATCTACTATGGAGCCATCATCTTGATGGGATTATGGAGTGGGGTATGGAGAGAACATCAATAGTCAATAAACAAGTAAGTAAAATTATTTATTGGATGAGAAAATAAAGATGCAAAAAAGGGACTAATATAATTCAAATTTTGTAACTCAGTGTGTTATTTGTATATGTGATTGTGAGTTGAATTATACAGCATGGAGAAAAAAAAGTGAAAGGATACATATCAGAAAGTTGATGTGTTTGATGTGAATTTTTTTTTATTGGGAAGGATTGATGTGAGTACAAATAGGAAGAAGCTGGAGGTCTATAAGACAGTCTCTCAAATTCTTGGTAAAAAAGGAATTCTACCACTTTTATTTTACCTCTATGCTTGTGGGAGATGAGGGAAGCATTAAGTTCTTTCAATTTGACAAAGAAATCCTCCAAGCATTTTTACCTTTTAGTAACACAGATGTCATTTAAAATATTATTATCAGGGCCACAAATGAACAAGTATTACAGTCAGTCAGAATTGTAGACCTTTTAGATGTTAAAGATCACTCAGAAGGCATTGCTATAATTTCAACAATCTAGGTATCTTCTAAGAGCCCTCTGAACAAATAACACTTCCAAGTATAAATTTATATAAAAGAAAATAGAAAAAGATAATAGCAGTATGAATATTTATGCAGATATTCTTTATAGGACAGAAAAGCAAGAGGATATTTTGTTAGTTTTCAACTTGCACTTTATATTAGTTTTATGAAGAAGAATGATGTTTCTCCTTCCATCATGAGGAGATATCTTTAAAATTGTTCTTATATGCCTTTTTGCTAGTAGTTGTCCATTAAGAAGATTACATTTTCATTTTTATTATTTACAATTTTATTAAATAAGAAAAAGAAGGCCTACAAAGTTATTTTACCACAAGTAACAGAGATGAGGCTAAAGAGAATTTTCTTTAATAATAAAATAATAAGGGGCAAATAATGTTCTTCCTTACAGGGTTTGCTTTCAGTGGGAGAGCTAAAATAAAAGGAAAAAAGAAGATTGCATTAAAATTTATGATATTATAATACTTAAACATTTATCTAAAATTAAATATGGCCAAGTATATGTAAATTAAATAAAACATTTTAAATGTTTAATTCATTTTCATTAAGGTATAGTTTCAGGATCCTCAAGCTTCTAAAACTTGATTTCTTTATCTCCTGAGTTTTTTATTTTTCATGGAATAAATATGTTTTATTTCATGGTTTTATAAGTATGTTAGAAATGATTTCAGATCCAAAACTTTTAACATTCATAACTTCTCTTAAGATGTATGTACTTGTGAACATAATATTCAACACATTACTTGAAGGCTATTATAAAACCAATTAATATAGTAGGTTGGAACAAAAGCAAAGAGAGCACTTTACCTTTTCCCTTACTCCACACTCTTGGTTATTCTTTTAAGTTAGTTTTTATTATATATAAATCTTTATAATTTAGGCCTCTGATTTCTGACTGATTGAAGTTATTGGATCCATCTTGCTTACTAATATGCCTTAGCCCTTAGTATCAGCTGCCTTGAGTGTAGATTTGCTTAATGCCAATGAGTACTGGCTCCTAATTTGTCAATAAAGTTTAAAGCTCTCCGTGAAGATGCCAGCTTGAGAAATGCTACCTTCAACGAGGTGATGGTCAACTCTAGAATCTCCCAAATATTGTTGCTATGTGAATAAGAAAAGGTTTTTCAAATGGGTTATCCTTAAAAACAGGAAGCCATCCTAACAGAATACCCATTTACCCATTTGATCCAGAGCTCTCTCATCTGAGAATTAGATAATTCTAATCCCTAAAGCTGCTGGATCTATTAAGTTATATGTCTGTGTTTAGGGGCCGAGGACACGAATGTGAACCTAAGAGCAATTCTAGTCGTACGGGATTTGGATGAAATTGCACTGTCCATAAATCATCAAAGTGACCATAATGGTTGATTTGACTCAAATGTTCCTCAAATATGTCAAGCAGGCTCTTGCCTGAGGGCTTTTGCGCTTGCTATTTCTTCCTTCTGGAATGTTCCATCTTCCAGATGCCTGCATGGGTCATATGCTCACTTTCTGCAAATGTCACCTTAGCAGTGTCTTCCTTTTCCACTCAAAGAGAAATAGGACCCTTCCCTTACTTCCCACCCCCAGCACTATGTCCCTTACCCCACTGTTTTTCTCGACAGCAATGATCAACACCTGATATATTACAATTCATTATCTGTACTCCTTCAATAGAATCTAAGCTTCATGGGTTAGGGGTGGGAGAGGAGCACAACTAGATATTTTTACTTTAGAGAGGGCCCAGAAAACTGCCAGGCATGAAGCAAGTGCTCAATAATTGTATTGATTATTGGATGGATGAATATAGGGACACTGCTTATTAGGAGTCACCCAGTATGGGAAAGGTCATCCGAAGCTAGCGTCCAATTCCCCGACCCTCTCTTTCCCCTACGTTACTGTTCTTCAGGAAAGGAAGGAGGGAGGCTATGTGCCAGCAGGTGTGCTGATCCTATATTGAACAATGTATCTTCTTCTGGGAAATGCGTGGTAGAGCGAGTCTGAGGCGTAGACAGGGAGGAGGGTGGAAGCAGCCTCGTGCCCCGCCAGCCAATGGGAAGAGAGACTCGCTGGCCCAGGAGGGGGCGTCCAACCACACCAGTCCTGCCCACGCAGCCCTCCCTGCGGATTTGCTCTGCCAGCACGGGAGGAGGGAGATGAGGCGTTAAGGGTCAAAGCGTGAGCCCCTCTTTCTCATCAAACAGCAAGTGCCTGGCAATCCTTTCTTTCCACATTTCCCTTTCTCTCGTTGACGCCTGCCTTTCAGCGCTGGGACTACCCACGCCCACTGAGACCGAAGGTATGGTACGACCCTCCACTTCTCTAGATGTGTTTTTGCCTGCTCCAAATAGGAAGTTAGATTCTGTGCGAGTCCTTCCAGGGCCCACATCCTGTGTGGAAGACAAGGAAGGGGATGCGGGCCTCGAACCAGGCCCAAGAGCAGAAGCTGCCGAGCCCCCCAGGGTGGGGAATGCCACTGACTTTCGGGCATGGCACCGGAGAGGCCACTTTCCGAGCGCGAGTCTGTGGCCACCTGGGAGTGGGGGGCCGGGGGTCAGAGGCCAGAAGCCGAGTTCATTCGTGTATAATGAGTAGCCTGCGGGTGAGGATCTAGTGTGGCTTCTAAATCCCGTGCAGTCTCGCTTCTTAACTATCCCGAGTTAAGGTGGTAGGAATAGCCTCACTTTGACCGGTTCTGATGATTTCAGTCACGCCCCTCTCATCTCTGCCCGGGAGCAGGTGTTTTTCCTTCCATCAGAGTCTTTTCCCACCACCTGGGCTCTGCAGCTATTCCTCCACTCTGGGCCTCCTCAGAGGCCCTTTCGCGATTGAAAACGGAACAAACCGCTTAAAACTTTACAGTTCCTGTGCTCCGCGCTACCAGTGTATGTTTCTACTCCTCTTCCTGGCAAAGTCCCAAAAATAGCAACATGTGCTTGCTCCCTGCGTCGGACATCCTCTGCCTGTGGTAGTAGTGTGGCTTTATCTTTCCTGCGGCCTCTACTCCAGCAAAGTTGCTGCTAAAATTGCTCTCTCTCTGTGGAGGTTATTAATGATCGCTAATTTGCTAAATTCAAGTACAACTGGCAGGCATTCATTTCTTTATCTCTTTGGAATTTGACAAATGTATATTTGCCTTTTTACTTTTTTATTTTTCTACTTTTTTAAGGATTGTGTTTGATTAAACTTGAGCCCATCCTCTGAAGTGAGGTATCACAAGAATGGAAGAATAGGCACCACATGTACTCGCCATCAAATTGGCACTGACCGATGAACACTAAGGTGCTCACACAGTAGTAATATTCTTTGGGGGTTGGGGATGGGTAAACTCACAACTAATGGACGTGGTGAACACTGTAGGGGGGGAAAGGGCACGCCTCAAATCATGGTTTGGGTGTGGCAAAGTCATAACATGTAACCAAAATTTGTGTATCCCCATAATATCCTGGAAAAAAAAATGTCACAAATTGTCTTAAACTCAAAACAGAACTGTGGTTAATACGTTGATATATTTTATTTATTTTTTATGTGGAGGTTTTAATTTCTTAGTTGTAATCCTCATATTACTGCTATCTGTTTGTAATCCTGCACATACTGCTATTGCTGTACGATGAGGTCATTTTAATGACTGAAAAATCAAACGTGTTCTATATTTTGATGCATTTATTTTAATCACAATTGGATTATTAATTTGTTGGCAATTATTTACTATTCTAAATAAACACCCTTATGCACAAAGCTTTGTGTATTGGGGATTCTTTTCATTGGAAAATTGCCCAGAGAAGAAGGTATTCCTTGAGAAGTCTTGCATGTTTTTACAGGTCTAGGCAGTTGTGGACATGTAGCTTTTCAATTTTGTAGCAGTTAACATTTATACTAACAATATCTGCTTAACTCCATTCTTATCATATGGTATTGTTTTTTAAAGCTTATTTTTTCCATTTTGATAATTAAGAAGGAATATCTCCTGATTTGCATTAGTTTTGATATCTGCTTAAGTTGGAACATTTTCTGAAATACTTGTTAGCCATTTGCCTTTATTTTTCCTCTATGAACAGGTTACTCACAATAAATTTGCTTTAGTGCTATTTTGATCTGTTTGCATCATGCCTTTCTGGTGATAAAACCATATTTTAGTGTGAACTATAACTTTTATAGAAGAGCACATTAAACATAAATGTACAGCTTAGTGGATGATTACTAAGTGATCACCCATGTAAATTATCACCAGGTCAAGGGATAAAACATTCATTACCAGCATACCCTCCACCAAAGGTAACACCCAACTGACTTTTATGTTAGTTACTTCCTTACCCATAGCCCATTTAAAAATATATGTGCATCTATAAACAGTATAGTTTTTTCTGTTTTGGTCTTTTTAAAATGAAGTCATACAGTACATGATCTGGTATGGGTTTGGCTTCTTTCACTGATTGATTGTGAGATTTATTCCAGTGTCATGTGGCCACAGATCATATGCTTTTGCTACTGTGTAGAATTTGATTGTATGAATTTACCACAATTTATTTATTGGTTCTATTACAGATGAGGAATTATTTTTACAGAGAATGCTGCTATGTTGTGCTTGCATGTCTCCTGGCATACCTATACACACGTTTTTCTAAAGACTATAATTGCCAGGTTATAAAGTATGCATATCTCCAATTTTAAAAAAAATAACCATTTTATTTTAGAATAGTTTTTTTAGAATTACAAAAAGTCCTTATATGCTTCCAGCTTAATTTCCCCTATTTTTAACATCTTGCAATACTGTGGTATATTTGTCAACTAAGACAATTAACTGAGACAATTAAGTTGCACTAATTTGGATTTCACTAGATTTTCCTTAGTGTTCTTTTTCTGTTCTTGGATCCTGTCCAGTATACCATTTTACATTTAGTCATTTTGTCTTCCCAGTCTCTTCTGGTCTGTGAAAGTTTCTCAGTTTTTCCTTTTTTTTTTTTTTATTTCATCATATTAGGGGGGTACAGATGTTTAGGTTACGTATGTTGCCCTTGCCCCCCCTTCCCCTAAGTCCGAGTTTCAAATATGTCCATCCTTCGAGTGGTGCGCATTGCACTCTTTGTGTATGCGTATACCTGTCTCCTTCTCTTCCCCACCCCCCGCCCAACATCCAATATATGTTATTCTTATATGTGCACTTTAAAGGCCCTATCTCTAAATACAATCACATTCTGAGAGTTAGGACTTCAACATATGAATCTCAAGGGACACATTTCAGTCCATAATGCAGACCCTGGCTAAAAGTG
>CAUYSK010089686.1:0-28180 GCA_963575035.1 Avahi laniger
AAAAATTAGCCGGGCATGGTGGCGCATGCCTGTAGTCCCAGCTACTCGGGAGGCTGAGGCAGGAGGATCGCTTGAGCCCAGGAGTTTGAGGTTGCTGTGAGCTAGGCTGACACCACGGCACTCACTCTAGCCAGGGCAACAGAGTGAGACTCTGCCTCAAAAAAAAAAAAAAAAAAAAACCACTACAGAGTAAAAAAATAATTGCATGTATACTCACCCCATATGCAATTAAACTATTTCCCAAAAAATCTAAATGTGAGGATTTTCTGCCTAGCAAATAACTGTTAAAATGGGTGACACCATGAAGAGATAAAGTAGCGGTTACACACCCCACCCTTTCCAGTCAACGGACACTTACAGATCTAAAGAGGTTTACCTTTGCATGTCACTCCAAGTTATTCTATTTCCACTTAAAGAATAACTCTCTAATCCACAGCCAATAAAATGTAAGGAACCCAGTTCCATCTATACAATGTTTTTGAGAACTCCTCCCTCTGCCCCCTTGTCCCCCACTAGCATGTCTTTGTCTATTTTTTCTGAGGCATAATACTTTAGTCACTCAGGTTTTTGTTTATTTTTACTCAGCCCACAAATAACTCCATTTATGCATGCAATTCTTCAGTTCGTCTTACAACAATATAAAAAAATACATACACATCCTATTACAATAAGAAAGTTGTGATAAATTCAGAATTTAAAATTCAAAAAAATAAATAAAAGGCCCATTGGCTTTGCATAGCTGCAGATGTCTACAGGGTTGGTCCAAAGACCAAGGTCCAGGTATATTTACTTGTTCCTAGTCACGTATGGTCCAGGAGCAACCATCACAAAACACAACCATTAATATACAATCACCCTGTCAAGAGATAAGTTGCAGGGTAACAAGGATAGCATATATTAATAGATCACAAACCACACACCAGGCACTCTTCTACCCGCAGTTACATATATTATTTCATTCCATCCTCACAAGCAGCCCTATTAGAAAGTTCTAATATTATCTCTATTTTACACTTGAACAAACTGAGGCCCTGAAAGGATATAGGACTGCTCGAGGTCCGAGAGGCAGCTCTAGGTTTTAAGTCCACATGGGCTAGTTACAGAGCTCCATGCTCTTGTGTCAGATGCCAGGGAATTTATATGTCAGTTAAGTGTATAGAGAGAGCTCTCCCTTTAAAGAAATCTGGTCAAGCATTTCGGTAAAGCAAATATCCACTTCTTGACAAATGAGTTTTGAAAATTCACATTTTTAGATGTGAGGTTTGGTAAAAATAGACTGTGCTTTTCACCAAGTAAGGATATAGAACATTACCTGGGAAGAGCTACCCATGGGCCACCGAACCCAGCAGTTCCCAAACCTGTGGAGCCACAGTCCTAGGAGTGACAGACCCTACAGAACATTTTGATTCAGGGGGTCTAGGGTGGAGCCCCAGATTCCACTTTTTTAAGCTCTCCAGGTGATTCTGTTGCCCAGCCAGGCTTGGGAACCTCTGATCTAGTCTATCTTCATAGTCACAAGCAGGACTGCGTCCAAGGCAAATAGAAGTTAATCCCCTATTTTTCATTTCATAATCTCCCTTGGTTGCGTATACCCCTGGCTCCCAAACCCTTTCTGCCCTAAGTTCTAGCAAGCTTCCATCCCTCTCCTGATTTCATCTGAGGCAGTATCCTCTTGCCCGCTCTTCAATAGAGAACCATGAGTCATCACCCTTGCATACACCCTGTGTATGCATGACTCTCCAAGCCAGAAAAACTTACTGTACATGAGGAAATCAGGAAGTTGTAAAATCCAAATAGACACAAAGAAATTCAAGAAACAAATACTGGTTGCCACTAAACAAACAGGTCTGTTTTACTGTGCATGTATTAGACTACAACAAAAACCTAAAATGTAAAAACTGTGACTTACACAATACCTGGTAGCATAACATTCTTAATCGCATTAAGGAAAGGTGACAATTAAAACGGTCAGACTCAAGCCTCAAACAGCAATAATCAATCACCATGAAGTCAAATAAGCTTTTTCATGAACCAAATAAATTAAACCAAAAAGATAGACACTTTAATTCAAGTTTTAAAAACACTATCTTGGCAATTGCTCTATTTCCTAGACAATATAGATTGCAAAGAAAACTACATTCAATAGTCAATAAAATGCTAACGCATGACTAGGAGGCAATTTTCCAGGTAAGACTTTATCCTCAGACAGAAAATGGGGAACATTGCAACTCTCACCTGACACGTGATGCACTTCCCTGTAGTGGCAGTGGAGGAGGAGACCGTTGTACAAGGATGACAATCAAATCTGCAGCTTGAATGGACCACCCTGGCGATTTGTTGTTCGATGCTCCTCCTGCATTGGGTCAGGGAGTGCAGGAGAAGAAATCCAAAATGAAAAACAGAATAAACTGCTTTAAAAAATAAGTCCACCTTAAGCGTCTATGCACTGAAATACGAACTTTAAGAACATCAACTTTTGCATTTTATTGTATAAGAATTACACAGATCCCAGACAGCTCAAAAGGCAGGTCTGGTTTTATTCAACAGGACTCAGGGAGGCCAACACACCAAAAGGTCATCCCTTCAGTCAAATTAAGAGATTGGTCTCCCCATTTGAGCCAGCCGCTGTCATTCTTTTCTGCATTGATTCTAGCCAATCATCTGATAAACACATGCTGGTAATCACAAGGAATATCAGGTGAAAATGGGCATGGATTGAATAGTAATTGAGCCAAAGTTAATTTGAATGTCGCATATATTATCTATCAACATGCAACTTGAAAGACAATCATGAAAGAGCACAGCCATTAGCATACCAGTCCAATGGCATAGAAAAAAGTATAAAATGCAGAAAAAAATTTTAAAGTGCGCACATATTCACTAGACTTTCCACTGAACTTTTAAATTATTTAAGTATCGAATGTATATCTATTTCATTTTCATTTTGCCACAATGCCTTGCACATGGTTAAGTAAAAATTATCCACTGTATGATGGATGAGTGAATGTGTGAATGGATGAATGAAAGAAAGAATGAATGAATCTTCCATATACCTTTCCATCAGGGAGCTTGGTGCTTGTAGTAGTTTTTGTGAGGTAAAGACCTATGCACAGAAATGGAAGAAATTGAGGACTCGATCTGCTAATATGCTTTTTAGCCTTATCCATTAAAATTATATTTTTAAATACTGGTAATTCCCATTTATCCACACTAAACAGAAAAAATCAGCAGCACAGTTACTATAAAATAATCCCCAGGCTAGCAAATGCTGGACTGATTTTCAGTCTTTGATTACTGGCGCTGATCCGCACATTTGTTTAGGCTGATTTTAAATTTAGTTTGGGTTTCCAAAGCTCACACCAGGTAACAGTAGGAAAGAGAAGGCCTAGGGTTATATTGGGTGTCAGAAAGAAACTATTCTGGAGCTGTGAATATGATCTCCAACGTGAATAATCTGTAAACAGGTAAGTGAGCCAATTATCCTTGGGTACATGGCAATACATTTTGGTAGTCATGATTATTTTCATCCATACGCATTCACTATTTTTAAGAGCACAGCCCAGCTGGAAAGGAAAATAATTTCCATTTCTTTCCAGCACTTTTCAAAGTAATGAACAGTAGCCAAAACATTCTTACTTCTAACTAATCCATTCACCAAGCATTTATTTAAGCATCGATTGCATGCCTGGGACTGATATGCAAAAGTAGTAATTTTTGTAGTCCTCGGTTTCCCCAAGTGTAAGCTGTGTGTATACAGAAGGAAGATAAGCTGCTGTAGACTATAATATCTTTTAAATCCTTAGACGACACTCTCCCTCCACCAAGAAGCTTGTCGAGTTACAAATATAAATAGTGGCCAAGTTAAATACAAATTCACAAAATCCTATTTAATCTTATACTGTATTTTCTTAAGGGGAGAGAGGTGTTCATTTTACCTAGTAACATCTCACAAGAAGCATCAAAATACTTGATTTTCAAATGAGGTGCAGAGACTGTGGCTTTGATGGCACTTTAGGAGCTCACGGTTGGGAGAGTGTTTGCTTGTATACTGATGTGTGTGCACACAATCCTATTTACATGTCACCTGGCAGATAAGGTTTTATAGAGTCCAAATTACAGCCTCCTCCTATTTCTGTTGAAGTGCAGAGGACAGTCCAACATGATGCAAATGCTGTAAAAGATTAATTTACTCTCGCATGGGTATGCCTTATTTCAAAAGCGTTTGTGTTGCTACACTAGTTAGGGTAACAGAGAGAGTCAACATTAACTCATATTCCATCAAAGAGAGAAGCAACACAAGAATAAAAGCAAGACAGCGTGGATTCATTGCAAACACATACAAACAATAAGCAAAAAAAATAACCAATAAAATGTTTTATACAATGATATACACCAAAAGTGGAATATTCATTTTAAAAAAGCACAACAGAACAACATAATACAATACGACTAATAGTGGAAGATTATCAAAAAAGATGGCCTAAATAAAACTGATGTGATGGTTGGTAAAGACTGAGAGATAATGTGGGAGAGGGGTCCAAACCAAGGGCATAATAAAATAAAATTTGCCACACAGAATGGGAGAAAAATACACTTTCTTTGAACATTAGAAGCATAAATGCTTATACTTAGCAGTTAAGATAATTATCACTAAAAACTTCTGCTAAATAACTCCCTCAAAACTTCTGATATTAAAAGACACCTAAGCCGGGGCGGGGGGACGGGAGAAAGAGTCCCTCTTAGCCCAAATCCGTACAGCATAATCAGAGGAACCTCTGCCCTCTGAAGTCTCAAATTCTGATTATACTATAATGAATTTTCTGAAAAGTAATTTTCAGGTAGGATACAATTTTTGCTTACATTATGGCAATTATCATTGTATTTTTATTATTCCACAAATGGAATGCATTAAAAGTTAGAGAAAAATCAATGAAACATTTCTGTTCATGAAATATGTCAAACAAAATATAACGCTTGTTGCTTTTTTTTTTTTTGCCTGTAATCGTTCTAAACATGTTTTAGTACATTTGGGATGGTATTAATATGATTAATATGTACTACAAATATTTAGAATACACTAGCCTGAAAGATTCAAATTTATAAGGATTATAAAACATTTTACTACACTGATAATGACAAAAATATATAAACAATTATGCAAGAAGGAAAAAGTAAAAAACTTTGTACAGATAAAGATTTATATAAAAATATTTTTATTACTTCTGTAATTTTAAGCGTTTATGTAATTTTTAAAATCACAATCCAATTACAGCTCTTTCAGCCAACATTTCAAAAATACTGTAAAACAAGCACGCTATATACTTATTATTGTCACTTCTTAAAGAAATTTTGAATGAGTAAATTTACTTTGTTAAATTAAATGAAACTAAAATGTTAACAGTGTAATTAATTACTGAAAAATTCCTATCTTAAAAAAAAAGTCCCATATACAATGTCCTAGAACAGAAATTATTATCTCTCTTGGGATTTCTACAATTTATTGTTTTAAAAGCTTTTAACAAAACAAAGACAGGCCTGCTTTTGATAACCTTGGAATATGACTGGAACTAAATCTATTCTTTCAAGCAATTAAGCTGCACACATCTAAATCTCACACAGAAATCAGTCATTCAAACTACTGAAATACTCTGAAAATATAAAGCAAAGGAAGTCAAATAATCTATCTCTCCCCTAAAAATGACAGCCTGTCTTGCTGTACTATGTTACTTTACCTATGCAAGTATTTAAGCTGCTCAGTTTCTAAACTAAGTGTTACTTTCAAATAACTATTGTTTAAAGAGTTAACATTCATTCCCACATTTACCTACTAAACTGAGTTTCAGAGTTTTAGTAAAATATGTTTATTGACTAACTTCTACTAGGAACAAAATAAACCAGGTTGTTACAGTATGTTAGTCATCAGAAACTGTCGTTCAAGGTATGTGCAAAAGCAAAATCCACTTGACATTTCAGAATGGGAAAAAAAATAAAGGAACAACATTATACAAAAGGAATCTGAGTCCTTGAATTCTATCATGACAAACAAAAACAGGAGTCATAGAAATGTTTACTAATATTTTAATAATTTCTTAACACTGGCCTTTCTGAGGACTCCCAGACAACTGAGTTAGGTATATTGAAATCTAAGGCCCATGGACAGGCATTTGACACATAATCTGATGGCTAAAGAGTTTTTCTTCAATTTTTCTCTAAAAGACAATTCAGAAGCCGTAAAGCCTAGTTATAACATTTCTGACAATGTATCACTTCTGTTTACCAAACCCTCTTAAAACGAAATCCAGAAGAAAAAATATTGTATTTCATGATTCCCAAGCAAGTACATTTTTCATACATATTTTAGCATGAATTTATTTGTGCACTGAAAAATACATGTTCACATTTTACTGCAAGTAAAGGGTTTTTCTGTATGTTGCAAAACAGAATCCAGGACCTCCAAGGTATTGTGTAAAAACTTAAACTTCTATTTTATATCCTGGCTTCCCATCTATTTACCTCCCAGAAATAATAGCTTGTTTTAACCACCGCAGTGCTTCATCTGACCAGGCCACAATGAATTCACCAACCACATAAACTCACTAAACAGTAGAAACTCATAAACCCCCTGTGAGGAGGAGTTGAGTAGCTCTCTCAATCCTAGCCCTGGGGGAAAAAAAAATTTACCAATTTAGCTATGCGGCCATAAAACTAAAAACTGACTGGCAGGGTCACAACTAAATAAAGACATTATTATTTTCAATTATCTTTTCTTTCAAATATCAGGGTTATTAAAGTACTCTTTCTTAGTTGGATTGATTGTCTGAGCAGCACAAAGCTTCAGCAACTAAAGCTATTTTTCTTTTTTCCTTTTTGCCATATTATTTCTCTTTGCTTAGCAGGCTTAATAAGTGGTGCCCTAATGTAAAGACTAGAATACTGCTTTCTAAGTGCTCATTAAATTACATTCTAAAATAGAGTGCGACTGTACTGTGCAAAATCGCCACACATTATCAGTCCTCTAGCTATAGGTCTCTATCACCTGTCCCTTAGCTGAGGAAAAACAAAACAAAACCTTTTAACTTAACTACCAAAGGTCGTTAAAGATCATGGCCAACAGGTCTAAATTAAGAATGAATATATTCACAATGTCTCCCTACTGTCAGTACCAGTTTTTGTTACAATGGCTGCAAAGTTTTAAAATGTGACAATGGGGATATACATCCCAAACAAGTTATATCCTCTGAATAAATCCTTTTGAAAGCCAGCCATCACTATGGGCAATGTAGGTTCCAAAGGATGAGCGCTCATCACATTTGAAAGGGTTAAGTGCCTGCAAGGCCAAAGGCAGCAGACTGCAAAAGAAATGTTGCTTTAGTAAGCTCTGAAAGGTTTCTAACAAGTACCAAATACTTGTTGATCCGTTCACAATAAACACCAGCAGGATTGTCAGGCTCCTTTCACTGTCTGGGGAGATGCATTTACATACTGCACCCAGTAAGAACAGCTTGTTGGTCTACTTTATAAAAGTTGAGTAGCTACAAGCCTCATTCAGTATCTCCCGTTCAAATGACTGAAAGAAGATGCAGTGGAACCAGTGAAGTCTCCCGGCTGGCTTCGGCAACGCAAATACTGTGCAAGAACACTTGGAGTAGTTCATGCACAAGACAAACCCACCTGAATGGACGAGGAACACTGTCTGTTGCCATGGCAGCCTGATCTAATTACATGAGTGATCAAGGCTGGAGTAAGCGCACCGAAAACCTACACCACTGACACCTATCTACGCGATGTGAAAGACAGGCAGTCAGGAGGTTAAGGGGAGCCCTTCAACCTCTGCTTTACTAGAAGGTGGCACGCACACCCATTTATTTGTGGAGCTGCTAAAATATTGACGGATGGGTGCACAGTTAGAGGGCAATCAGAGGAGATTAAATGCCACAGCATTAGCCCTTATGGTGCAATCCCTTTCCAAGAGTTCATGTGCAGGATTTTCTCGTTCTTGTCTCTGGTGGTTTCCTCAGGCATGATCTTCATTCCAAAAAAAAAATCTTCAAGTATCAAACTACCTTTACCCATCAAATAAACCAGAGGGTGGGCTTAACAGGGGCTTCTAGGAACTGCAGGGCTCCTCAGAAACCCAAATAGGAATGGCTCAGCTAACACTGTTGAAAAAGTAACTAGCTATGCCTAAAAATAACCATCAAGTAGCTACCCACTGCTGTGTGCGATATAGCACGATGATGTTTAAATATTAAGAACAGCCTGCATTATAAAACACAAATGTCATTGAGATGTGACTACTAGATTGCCAAAGGAGAACTTATTTGCATACACACATTCCTGTGCCTGCGCGACAGGATATGCAGGGAGAATGCCACTCTAAGGCATTAGTTTTTATTCTGTGGGTGTAAATAGGGTCTTCTAATTTTGCTAATTGTATCCTGTGGATCTCACAAGGAAGCTAAGAGTCTCTTCGGGGATAGAACCAGTTTGGAGGAGTCCCTACTGCACAGCATACGGTAAACAAAATAAAAATAGCTTGCCGTTCTTGTTAGCCACATCGTGCATTATATAACCAGCTTCTTCCGACTGGCTTTTTTTTTTTTTTTTTGCCCTTACTACACTTCAGCAATTTCCCAACCTTCCCAAGTATTTATATTACCCTCTTATCTGTAAGATTATATACCAAGAGAGCAAAACAAAACAGCAGCCACGGGATCGAACCGAACACCATCGTCCTCAGACACTGATTTTTTTTCTTTTTGGTTTTGTTTTGTTTTCTAGCAGAGTCTCGATCACCACCCTACTTCCACCCCCCACTAAGGCTCTTGCTCAATCTCCCTAGAAAACCTGAATTGTTTCATCGCTTCCAGTCAGCCCCCTACGTGGTCTGAAATAAAATGAAAGCACAGGCCACAGAGTTTAAGAAGGCAGCCTGGGGGCGGGGGGCCGGAGAAGGGTCGGGGCGCTGCAGTCAGCCAAGTGGCCGTGAAGGGTCCCCTCCCTTTCGCGACTGCCCTCGCCCCCCGCCCGGCGCGCGCGCACAAACACACACACACACACACACACACACACACTCACACACACTCACACTCACGCCGCGCTCCGACAGCGCCTCACCTCTCGCTCCGCCCGTCCGGCCCCCTTCCCTGCCCCCTGCGGGACCGGCCTGCGCTCAGCGCTGGAACCACGTAGGAGGCGGCGGCGGCGGCCGCGGGAGTGGCAGAGTCTCCGGCCCGGCCCAGAGAGATCGAGCAGCGGGGCTCCAGGGCGCATCCCAATCCCCGCAGCGCCTCCTCCTCCGCCGCCGCCACCTCCTCCTCCTTCCCCTCCTCCTGGCTTCATTCACCCTCCCAGCAGCCTCGCAGCCGTTCACTCCCGGCGCAGGGCAGCGCCTGTCGCGGCTCCTCTGCTCCTGCCGCGGGCGCTGGCGGGGGCACCGGCCCGGGCTGGGGCGCTCGCGGGCTCCCGGCTCCGGGCGGTGGCGGCGGCTGCACATGATCAGGAAGCGGCTGCACCAACAGGGCGGCGGTGGCGGCGGTAGTCAGGGCCGCCACCGCCACTCCAGCCGCGCTCCCGGCACCCGCACACCGGCTGCCCCCCTGCGCGGTTCCCGCAGCCACCCCTCGCGTCCCCCGCCAGACGCCCGGCCGCGCGCAAAGTCCCGGCCCGGCTGCCAGCGTAGTCCCCTCCCGGCCTGCAGCCGAACACCCGGCGAGGCCGGCCTCTGAGGGGAGACCCCCGCCCCGGGGCGCCAAGGCCAGGCGACCACTCGCAGGGAAGTCCAGCCCTCCCTGAGACCCCCTCGCTCTCACCGCCCCCTGCGGGGAGGAGGAATGGAAACCGGCGGCGGGGAAAGGGAGACTCGGGGCCGCCGTCGCCTCCCCCTGCGCCACCCAGAGGGAGGAGGACATGGCTCTGCACTCGCAGCCGGACCGGCAGCCGCTGGAGCCGGGCGCCGCCGCCGCTCTCTCCGCCTGCGCCCCCGGTCCGGGGGCGCCCCCTAGCCCGGCGTAGCCCACCCGGCCCCCGGCAGCCCCCCTGCCGGCCGCCTATGCGCCCAGAGTGGGGGTGTCGGCCCGGCAGGCTGGAGCCGGGACGGTTGTATGTATACACACACACACACACACACATACACACACACACACGCACGCACACACACACCACGACGCGTCGCTTTCCTTCGCTCCTCTTCCAGCTGTTTTTCGTGCAGCCGATTGGGGTTTGAGGTTTGTTTGCTGGTTGTTGTTTTTGCCCCTCTCGGGAGAGTGGGGGAGAAGGGATTTTAATCTAAATAAGGGGAGAAGGGGATGGGGGAGGGGGAGAGAAAGAATCAGGAGGAAAAAAATAGCCACTTACTGTAAAGTGTAAATGGATCTGGGGTTGCGTGGGGAAGGGGGGGGCAGAGGGAGAGAAACAATGTCTTGCGGCTGCTGTTGCTCTGGCTGCTGCTCCACGGGGCTTGTTTTGGATCCCCCTGCAGTGAAACAGGTCCTGTACGGCTCCGCCACTGTAGTAGAAATGATGTCTGCGGTATACTCTGCTCTCTCCTCCTCCTCCTCCTCCTCCTCCTCCTCCCCCTCCTCCCGCTCCCCTCCCCTCCCTCCGCCTGCCCGCCCTCCCTCGCGCTCTCTCGCGCTCGCTCGCTCGCTCCAGTATGTAAATGTGTAATAGAAGCCAAATATGGAGCAGTTGGCTGCCGCCGCCGCAGCTCAAGGATCCGACTTCACTGGGGCGGGGAGGGGGGCACCCTCTGGCGGGCGGCCCGGCGAGCCGCACAGAGCACCGCTAGCGCACAGCGCGGCGCCCGGCCCGCGCCCTTAACCCTTCGTTCGGTGCGCGCCGCGCGGGATGGCGGCCCCGGGGAAGCGGGAGCCTCTCCCGAAGAGTGGCTCGGGATGGGGGTGGGGGCAGGGGAGACACGGGCTGGAGGGCACAGTTCCTTCCAGGTTTGGGAAAGGGGCGGGGAGCTGAGGCGATGAGGTAATTTGAGCGGTGACCGGTCGGTCCTCGCGCGCCTCCCTTGGTCCCTGCACCTAGTTGAAGGGGACAGAGCGACAGCGGGGTGCAACTCAGGCAACCTGGGGGACTCCCCCAAGGGGTGTCAGGCTTCAGCTCCGAGCCAATGAAACACCCAAAGCGGCGGGGAGGTCGGCCAGTTCTAATCCCGACGTGCCCTTGGTGCCGGGGGTTGGAGAAGCGTCTAAGAGGGCTCACTCTGATCATCAGCGGCACGTTCACCCTCAAACCGGTGTCGCTCCGGCGTTCCGGAGCCCAGGCGCAGGCGCCGCGGGGATCGCCGTTGCCTGCAACTCGGGAAAGTTTCAAGGGTCCCCACGACTGCACAAGCACCCTCACCTTTCCTGCCTGCGAAAGCCGGCGATCCTCCCTCCTTTCTCTTTCTGCAGGTCCGGAAATCTGCTTTGGGTATTGAACTACTCAGCTCTATCCTTGATAGAAGACCCGCGCGCTCCTCTCGCAGCTAATTTGGGATCATTAATTTAATCGGAAATGAGGTAACCAGTGTAGGAGACAGGGAAAGCAAACCGAGCATCAAATGGCAGCTCCCGCGAATCCACGCCGGAGAACTTCCTCTGGACTCGATTTTTAAGTGCGGTCCTCCTCTCCCCCCATCCCGTCCCCTCCGCCTGTGCCACCGCCAGGTGTGAGCTCCTTGCGAAGGAATCTTCTCTGGAGGGGCGCACCTTGCCAACAGGTGTGGCACCTGAAGGAAGAGAAGGCACATCTATCCAGAGGGAGCTCGGTGCGGCGTTCTCCTTGTTGCAGATAATTCTGGAAGACCAGGAGGTGTCGGGGCGGCATTTGACCTCCTTCAGGTGCTTAGGACTAAGCGTCTGGGAACATGATCTCTCCGCGAAAATTTCTCTCTGGAAGCCACCACTGTTGACTGTAAGCTATCTTTGAGAGACCTTTTGGCTGGGTTTACTTATGACCTAATGGTTAGTCACCAACTGAAGCAGGACACAGAATCACCAGGAGAAGCGTGTCAGTTTTTAAACAACTCTGTATTGTAGAGCTAACGTGCTTTGGAAATAAAAATAAGCATACAAATGAGGAAGGTGTAGAGCCCCGGAAATATTTTTTCTCACATTTTGAAATACCATGCACATATACATGGCTATTTAAATAGAACTACTACTGTTCACTTTTACTCGTTTCTACACTTTTTTTTTCTTTTAAAAATCAATGATTGTTACGGCTTTAAACCTCGGGTTGGTCTAAAGTGACATTGTTGGTCTCATTACAGCCTCTAGTGGACAGCTAACATTAGTTTCCTGAAAAGGCTCTGCCTGATTTTGTTTTGTTGACAAGATTTGTCAAGGTGAAGGTTAATATTTCAGAGCATAACCGGGTAATATCTCTTCCCGCCCCCCACTTGGCAAAGCCGACTTCTGAAAGAAGCAGAAGCTTGTTGACTCAGCGTGGAAAAGACGTATGCTTTGTGCTGCAGGTATTATTATTACTGGCCTGTGAATAAACAGAGAGCTTCTGCTATTCATTTCAGTTTTAGACAGCTTTCATAAAAACTGAATTCATCTAAAATATTTTTATAACAGAAAATATTGGTTGCCATGTTTTTGGCTTAACTGAGATGTTTTTATTCCAGCTCATAATCTGCAAACTGTCCAATCCACCTCCACTCTATTTTTAGACGTCTTACATTTACAGAATTTTCAGTAAAAAAAAGAGCTAATATTGTAATTATTACACTGGCGCGAGCAGTTAATTTACGTTATTTTAATAACCTTAAACAAATGAAAATACTTAATTCAGATTAGAGTTCATCAATTAATTTCAATGTTCCCTCAAGGAAGCTAAATATGTATATTACCCAAACAGTAAAAACAAGTAATAAGAAATGTATCATTTACTTTCATAGCCATTAAGATTAAAGCCATAAACTGTCCCTAAAATCTATAACTATTTCTTCCTGCAAAGTCCAACATAAACACTGTACTCATGAAACAGTGTCATTACATTTAGTACTAAAATGTTTTGTTTTCAGATGGCAAAATATTAACTATATATTCACAAATAACAGACACTGATTCTTTAAAAACAGGACTTTCTCGTGCAAATAAAAATTCGGTGAAAAAAGGGCAGAGCTTTCAAGAAGCCAGTAGGCAAATATGTAGTACTATAATCCTCACACATGTCATATTATATTTGTACAAGCATTAGTCAACCTTTGAAATTAAAGAAATTGAGAAATAAGGCCTGATGACCCTTACTCTTAACCTGTGTTCTAGATTGCTTAAACACCATGAAAAATACTTTTAAGCCCTTACATCTATTTTACTATTTTCATGGTATCTACTCTTAAAGGTTTAAAACGAGTCAGCAAGTATATATTATATCATATAATTATATATTACACCCTTATTTCTTAAAGTGTAGTCTTCAGAGTAGCAGCAGCAGTGGCATCTAGGAGCTTTTTATACATTCGGAATCAAGGGTTCCTCCCTAGACCTAATGAATCAGAATCTGCCTTTGAACCAGCCCCCCGGGTGATTCCTAAGCACATTATAGTGTGAAGAACACTGGTCCGTACTACAAGGCTCAGCCTAGATGAATTTGGGCACAGGTGCAGAACTTAATTATTCTATTTAGTTTTTCTTCCTTATTATTAATACCTTTTATTAATTTGGGCTTTTCAACGAGAAATTATTACATCGCATGCTTTGGATTAATCGTACTTCATTACAGAGGAGCCCTGATTTATGCACAAATTTGCATCATTGCTGCCAAAAGAGAACACTCTACTGAGGAATGTGGGGTCTTGAATGTTAATGTTTTCTTCATGGCAGCAGAGGGAGCACAAGAGTGCTTAATAAGACCAGTGCACAAGGCCCTCCAAATTGTGACAGATTTTAAATTGTAGTGTATGTTTTCCTTGGAAGTAGCCTGTTATGTAGTTCAAAACAAAGCAAAGCGACCAAAACAAACAAGAAAACACAAACAGCTTACCAGGTTATAACAACTAAATAATTGAACAGATTGGAAGCTAAATCAAATAAAGATATACTCCTTTAGAGTTTTAGGCTTGAATCCTTAAAAATGAAAAAATGGATCTCAAAAGTCAAAAAGATGTCTTAGCTTTGCTGTAGTCAAAAATAAAGATAACACAATACAGAATAAGACAACCTTAAGAGTAACTCACGTTTATCTAAAAATGGAATCAATTCATCTAATCCTACATCAGGTACATTAATTTCATCTGAGGTCAAACATATTGGTTAAAGTATATGCACTTTTTACCACGTTTACTTTCACAATAATTTTAGGGAGCCTCTCAATGCTTGCAGTGGTGAGAATTTAGGTTTCAATTATATCTATGTAGCATTTCATACTTTTCACATCTCTTTTGTATTAAACCCGCAAAAACTCCCTTGAGGTAGATAAGATTTGTAGTAAAAGCTAAGCCTCAAAAAAGTTATGGAACCGTTCATGCTTTCATAACATTGAGTCATTTAATTGTTTCAGTAATCCTTTGAGGTGTTCGTAAATGGAGGAAATCATAGAGGTTAAAGACCCACTAGCATGTTTTTCACAGTTTTAAAGGTTTTTCAAATTTACTATCAGTGAATATTTGATAATTGAGTATTTAAATAAGAGATTAAGAATAAGACTATGTCTTAATTCTCAGATTGCTTTTTATGTATTTATTACTTATTTACCAACAGCCATTTGTTGTACATCTACAATCACTAGGCCCTGAGAATAAATAATTGAGTCAGACATCTCAATCTGCAAGGAGTTCAGAGCAAAACAAATCTTACCTTTGGGAAAATGTTAATTTTTAGCATGGTGGGACACAAAGATTCATAGCTGATTGATCCAGCACCCTGCAGAATCTCATCAATCAGGCTTCCAAATTTATGAGAATCAAATACTAGAATCATTGAAAATTTGGGAGGTGGGCAGGCAATTGTAGAAGTCTTGAGCAAAATTTGACTTATAAGCTAATATTAATATTTCGAATGTGTAAAATTGTGAAACAAAATGTAAAGATATGTGCATTTTATCTGAATGTCTTCCCCATCAAAAAATCAGAAGAGTAAGTTAAAGTGGTAAACATTTATTTATTTTTATCTTTTTTAAAGTGTTAAAAAGAATTTCCTCCCACACTAAAGAGGATTTGCCAAGATTGTGCCTGGAGCAGTTTGTTATGGCTGTGTAATAAATCCCGGAAAGTTTGAATTTTTAATGGAAATGCTGACAGAATAAAGAGGGTGTGATCCTACATATGTCATTTAAAAATCTGAGCAAACCATAGTGTGCCTGCAAAACAAATATATTTTCCTTAGATTGCATCCCAAATAAAGCTGGCAAGACCAGAAAAGGAAAATAAACTAAAAACAAAAGTGAAAACCACTCACACAATAGACTGTGAGGTCAGCGTACCACACCCAGACTAAAATCATTGAGCTCTGCACGGAGTCTCTTAAAGAACACGCTTGTGACTCATCTTTCTTGACCCTCTACCAAACTGAAGCAGGACAGACTTCCTGGTAATAAAAATGACATCACCAATATTCAAGAGTGGAATTAAAATCATTGTATTAAACATCTGCCAACCATGTACGATTTAATAGTACCCATTTTCGGCTATTTCAAATAAGACTCTGTCTACAATCAAAAACAAAAAAAAGTACTTTCTTACAGGTCTGCGCTATCCCATATGGCTATTGAACACTTTAAAGGTAGGCAGGCCAAACTAAGATGTGCTGTGTGAAATATACCTCAGATTTTAAAGACTTGGCTAATATATGTACATGCACACAGAGTATCTCAATAATTTTTGTATTGATTAAATGTTGAAATGAAAATATTCAGAATATATTGGATTAAATAAAACAGATTGTTAAGCTTCATTTTACCTGTTTCTTTTTACTTTTTTCTTAATGTGGCTACCATAAAATTTAATGTTATATTTAATAATATGTGTGAAACAGTTGCAATATTATATTTCCAATGGACAGCACTGATATAGATAATGGGGCTTGGGAGACACAGGAATGAGTTTTAAGAACCCACAGTTGGAGACCTTAGGACCCTAGCATGGCTCTCTGCAGTAGGTAGTAGACAACTTATTTTTCTACCTTCCTCACATTTCTCCCTTGCAATGTGTGACATGGACCTTTCCCTCTGTTACAATGATCACTGAAAGTAAACTGTCAGCAAATGCATAATCTCACTGGTAGATCTAATATGGACCTGCAAAACAAAAATTTGTGAGGCTCATCTGTGACTTAGTCTTTTGGGGAACACTCTGGTAGTTTGCCACCCTAGGAGGCTGATGGAGAACTTATGCTCTGTTTTAGAAAGCCCAAGTATTCTAGAGTTACAGCTGGCTTTGCTGCTCATGGCTAAATGGTTTTGGGCTGATAACTTCTAGTGACAGATGGCTTAGAACATTGATAATGAAAATGATATAATTTGCTGCGAGCCAGGTGCAGTGGCTCCCACTTATAATCCCAACACTTTGGGAGGCTAAGGGGGGAGAATCATTTGAAGCCAGGAGTTTGAGACCAGCCTGGGCAATATAGCAAGACCCCATCTCCACAAAAAATTTTAAAAATTATCCAATTATGGTGGCACTTCTCTGTAGTTCCAGCTACTCAGGAGGCTAAGGCAGGTGGAGGGAGGCTGAGGCAGGAGGATAGCTTGAGCCTAGGAGTTTGAGTCTACAGTAAGCAACGATCATGTCACTGCACTCCCTCTGGGCCATAGAGTAAGACCCTGTCTCTAAAATAATAGTCATGATAATAATTTGCTACTTAACTAGAAAACACATCAAGGCCTCCAAAAGGAAATGTGTTTTTTAAAAAACCTTTCTAATATATTTAGTACAGTAGAATGCTTTGAAAGAAAATGAGATGGTTTTTAACCCTACTTATTTATTTTGCAGGCAAGACCTCGATATGTTCTCATCAATGTAACTCTGACCAAGACTGAATGTAAGGCAAAAATGTCATAATTTATGGGCTTAATCGTCTAAAGAACATAGCTCTTCTTACATGAAATGAAAACAGCGAACATTTTAAGGCTTAGAATGAGTGAGTTGAACTTTGCTTGGTATTGGCTGGGAGCATTTGGAAATCTATTAAAAGCATTTTGTTAACAACTTGGCGTTTTGTTTCCTCAAAAGAAATACATTTTCCAAATTAAAATCAAAGCCAGAAGCCACCACTGTTTGAATTTAAGGTAGTGGCAGGAGATGAGTTATACTCATTAAGCTGAGGGTGTCTTCAAAATAAAGACACGGGCAACAACAGGCTACAAAAATAAACGTCAGATTTTTATGGAAGGAGTGAAGCAAAGTTCTTTGTTGTTCTAACTTCATGACATTAAAATACATGGCTATAAGCTCTCTTAGTTACTTTATTTTTCTTAAGTCAATATTGGCCAGAAGAAGCTGATCCGAATGAGGGTCAAAGTTTAAGAAAATTATTTTATGAGGAATTTACCAAGTTTACCCCAAAGAGGCAGAGTTAGAGAAAAATGCATTGGCAAACTTTGCTTTTTGACATAAATAACTAGAGTTCACCAAGGAAACGACCCGCGTCAGGATTTCAGCGAGGGTTGTCAGGCAGTTTGATATTTGCAGAACTCCCTTCTGTCAGGCCTCTACAAAGTTTAACTGCTGGGAGACCTAGGAAGCTCTCAAGACTGGTGACTGAAGATACTGATTTGCTTTGTGTCAGTGGCACAGACGTAACGATCGCTACCGCCGCAGATGCTTTCTGACAGGGCAGAATAATAGCACTCAGGCTAAACTGTAAATTACAAACAATCCCTTTTTAAGTACAAAATGAATGCACAGAATGGAAGACCCTGTCAGCCTGAATACGAGTAAATCAAGTAGAAGAAGACAAATTATTCAGTCTTACGACTGCAGCCAAATTTTTATTCTGCTAACTGTACTATCGCGGGGGAGCTTTTCTTCTTTGTCAGATGTTAAGAGAAATTAATACATCATAATTATAATAAATGTATGAGGCTTGGGCCGTGTCGCCTCTAAAAGCCAATCAAATTACATGATCCGTTTCCCACCCCCACGCCCACTCCAGCTTAAGAGTTGTAGCTTCAACACCAGTAGTAAGAACACGGGACCCCCAGCAGCCCGGGGCTAGCTTTTCCTGCGGTCAATTTCATGATTACATTGCTCCGCCGCTCCTCTCACTACTTCCTTCCCTTCACTACCGTCTCTCCCCTCCGCCCAGCAATGAATCATCATGCCTTTAAAGAGATTTTAGATGACCCAGTGTGAACTTTGCTGGCATCCTGGACATTCTTATGCCAAAAAAGGGGAGTTGCTCTATGACAGAAATCTAGCCAGACCCTGATGCAGAGCTCGGAGGCAACAAGCTTGGGTGCTTATCTGGGAAGATCAACGAGGAGTTAATTTTCCCAGATCATGGTGGGGATTCAGAATTGCGTATCTCAGTTCACGATCAGGTTCTTAAGAACCCAGTTCGGCCCTTTGTGCAGAAAGGAATATATCAGAGAAAAAAATGTTGGCAGATCTCCTTATGCAATCAGGGCAAAGGAATTTATACCACATTCAGCCCTTTGATTTCTCCAGATCTGGTGGAGGGTGGGGTTTCCATATTTGTGCTTTGGCAAATGTGTCCAATAATTAACTCCTCCTGCTATTTGCTCCCAGAGTTCTTCCAGGTTGTCGTGTGCTTATTTGTGCATTTATTAAAACCAGAAACATTTTTGCCCCTTCATTTTTTTTAATCCTCTGAGTAATGCAGGTTAAGTAGACAACATGGGCCTTGCCTTTAAAGTCTTTACGCTCAAGGAGGTAAAGGCCGTATCACTGAAATAGCATTGCACTGTAGTATTAATATACACTTTCTATATGGAAAGCCCTTTCTTTCTTCACCCCCTCCCCTTTTTTGCATGGAGATTTTATCCTCATACTTTTGAGATCCGGCTCAAGCATCAACAGTTCTGTGAAGTCTTTCTTGATTATCACAAGAATCTGTGGCTCTGACCAATGTGTGAGTCAGAGAAGTGCTATTTTTTTATTCTTTTTATTTATACAATATTTTTTTAAACCTCTAACCGAAAAAATCAGGGCCATAAGCACAGATGGAGAGAGTCTCTTAAGCGAGAGCCTCTCTTATCGGAATACTTCCTGCTACTCCCAAACTCATTTGACCTCCACTTGTAATTTTAGCATGCAACTGTTCTTCCTTTGTTTAGTGCTCCAATTATGTGATTCTTCTCCACTGATCAGTTCTTCCTGTGACTTCTCATTGCCCTCAGTTATGAGTTGAATTGTGGCTCCCAAAAGATACACTGAAGTCCTAACCGTGGTATCTATGAATGTGACTTTATTTAGGAGGAGGATTTTTGCAGATGTAATTAGTTAAGATGAGGTCTTTCTGGATTAGGGTGGACCCTAAATCCAGTACAACTGTTGCCCTCATAAGATGAGAAATCACAGACAAGACACAGGAAAGATGGTCACGTGAAGACAAAGGCAGAGACTGGAGTTATTTATGCTGCCACAAGCCAAGGAAAGCCAAGAATTGCCAGCAACCACCAGAAGCTAGAAGGGGTAAGGAAGGCCTCTCCCCTAGAGCTTTTCAGAAAAAGCATGGCCCTGTGGACACCTTGATTTCAGGCTTCTAACCTCCAGAACTGGGAGACAATAAATACCTGTTCTTTTAAGCAACCCAGTCTGTGGTACTTTGTTATAGCAGCTCTAGGAAACTAGTATGCCCTCCTTATGAGACCAGCAATTACAGGTCTGTTGTATTCTACTTTCTTCCCTTTATTTATATATAGGGTCCTATCTCTTTGCTGGTAATAAATTCGCAGGTAATCTATTCTGCATGTATGTTTGGTCTTGCACCCATGACAATACCAATAAACAAAAGGACCAATGGAATTGGAAAATTATAGAGAGTTCTCGAACCACCTTCCCATCATCCTGGAAACAATATCTGGCTCCTGGCCCCAGGACTCAGAGGTGTCTGAGAGAGCACAGGTACAGTATGTACAGTCCCCCACTGGCCGCAGCCCGGCCTCAGCTCAAAGGTCCTCCGCAGGCCTCCCCAGTTCCCTCTGCTGGCGCCAGGATGCACCGACAGCTTTCCTCTCCAGAAGTGGCATTTCGGCGTGTGTGGCTGGGGTGTAGAAGAGACAAAAAACTAAATCGTTTGGCATTGAGGAAATCGTTGCCAATTGTTTGACTTCTTTTTAACTATTCATTTGAGTGTTATAAAAGGACTTGTGAAAACCTTTCTGATTCTCATTTAAAGAACAACCAGAAGCCCGTGTCAGGAAGTTCCCCTTAGCAGGTAGAAGGAGGCCTTACACTCAAGCCCAGGATCCCCAGACGTCTGTCCTATCAGAGAAACCATGAGAGGTATAACAACACATTTTCACATACAAATCTCAGGAAATGGCAACTCCATCCTTCCAACTGTGCAGCCAATAAACCACTGGCGTCATCTTGACTCCTTTCTTTCTTTCATACCCCATACTCCGTCTGCCCAAAAATCCAGTCGGCCGTACCTTCAAAATACAGCCAGAATCTGACCATTCCTCACCACTGGGACTGCTGCTGTTGGAGCTAAACCATCACCATCCTTCCTTAGGATTACTGCAGTAGGCTCCTAAATTGTCTCTCTGCACCACCTAATACCAGCCCACACCATAGTCTCGTCCACATCATGTGACGCCACGATTCTGCTCGGAACCTTCTAGTGAATCCTCCATTCCACTCAGAGTCAAGTCTAAGCCCTCCCGCGGCCTACAAGGCCTCCTGCAGTCAGGTCGCCCCCAGCCTTTCTGATCTCATCTGCCACTGTCCTTGTTCCCGCGCCTCCGGATTCACTGCCGCCTTTGCTGGTCTTCAAGCAAGCCAGGTGCTCTCTTGCCTCAGTCTTCCTACTGGCTGTTCCCTCAGCTTGCATTGCTTTTCCCTCTGGTATTCACTTGGCTCACGCCTTTATTTTCAGTCTTTTTTCTAAGAAACAACTCCCCACTGAGGCCTGCTGTGACCTCCCTACCTAAATAGTATTCTCTGACTTTCCTGACCCATCTTGCCCTGCTCATTTATTCTGTAAATGTATTCCCTTATAACATTCTATATATATGACAAATACATCTATATGGCATTTACTTTTCTTATTTGTTTATTATCAGGAGGGCAGGGACTTTTTTCTGTCTTATTTATCTAGAACAGTCCTTGGCACATGATAGACACCCACTAAATATTCATTGACTATTAAATGAATTAACAAATAAATCAGTCATATATTCTAGCATGTACTATGTACAAATCCTTATCAGCTCCAACACATGATTATCTCACTAGAAGTTAATCCAAAACAAATCCATCCTGTTCAAGCTATAGTACATGTTCCATTGGCTTGATTTTTGCCTTAATTATGTCTGGTACGACTATTAAAGCTGAGTTGGAATGAACTGAGTCTCACATTCAGGCTTTGCAGATGTCATTTCATTTATTCTCCACAATGGTACAGTGAGGTAGAGATCGTGATCCCCGCTTCTTGTGCAGTTAAACCGAGGCTTAGAGTTCAAAGGAACTGCCTACGGTTCAAGATCACCCAGGATTGGTTTCAAGGTGAAGTTATCCACGTATGCAGCCTAAGAATTTTTAACAAGTCATTACTTGAATGAAATAGGAAAGTTAGCATCATGACACTACATTCCAGTATTTTGGCTAAGAAACCATTTTTAATACCAATCTCTATTTTTTAGAGTATATTTTTGAGTGAAAAATACTTGTATCTCATAAGTTACAGCTAGTGATTCTAATTGAGAATTGAGTATTTCTCCATAAGCAAAATGGTTTCAGATCAACCCAAGTGGTTTCCCAACTAACAAAACTATATTCCAGCTTGTGATTTTTTTTACCCATGCTACTACATGGGCTGGAAAAGATTCTCATCTGATGTCCATGCTTGCATTCCCAGAACCTTTCCTATTAAAAATCTTGCCTCATATCAACAGCATCCCATTGTGATAAGGACTAAATAGATTGTAAAGGACCAATGCGAATTCTGTAGCCTAATTTAAGGACTTAATTCCCTTCAGTTAGCTTACGCTCGACTTCTCTTGTTCTAATCCCAAGTCTCCCAGAGTCCTCTGGGACCAGAACCGAAACATAGGGTCTGAAAGTAGCCCGGCTACACAATAAGTGCAAAACACTACAAGCTCTTCACAGCCTCACTCCACTTCAGATTTAAGGGAAATGATCCTAGAAGCTGAAACAGAACAGAGTTCAACAGTCTGGGAAATTCGAAGGAGGAAAAAAAAAAAAAAAAAGCCGTGCATTTGCAGAGATGTGAAGAGAACCCGGCTCTCTGAAGTTGGAAGGAAGTGAGAAGACCCTATTTGTGGCTGCAGGAGAGGAAAAGAAAAGAGCCCCGCAAGGAAACTACCAACAGATGGTAAATACATTTTTAATTCTTCTGTCATACTGTGCGGACTTGTGCACATTTGTCCTGCTGTGTTAGGCTCCCGAAATAGCTAGCCATGGAATTGCAGAACAGTTCTGCTGCAATTTGAGATTTAGGAAACCATGCTAGCTGACAAAACAGGAAGGGCTCATAGTAGGATGGAGTGGATTTGCTCTCAGTTTGCAGCTCCTCAGCGTGGCATCTGCTGTCATTCTTAGTGCAGGAAAATTCTCTCACATGTCAGGTCTTATTGGTGATGTTTTGCAACATACTATCTCAAATTGCCCTCCGAGCTCTAGTCGTAATTATTAAATGTTGACACTTTCCATATGATAACTCTCAAAGGTTAAAGAGAGTGAGATCCATTTATTTATGAATCCTAAGTCCCCCAGGGAGCATCACAAACACATGTGACAGCCCAAAGTTCCTTATCTAATCTTCCTCATACTAAAAAGTTTTGGCATGATGTTGCCATAGAACACCGTGAGAATTATGATGCTACTAAAAGGACGAGATATGATCATGGGTTTCTCTACAAGGACCCTAAAGAGGTAGGATGCGAAAGTACATCCAGTAGACTTTGCATCTGAGAAGTGACAGGAGACTGGTAACAGGAAGGAGGGACTTAGATTCCCAATCCCAATCCCAGTGCATCCGTGAGAAGGAAGAAAGCGTTGATGAATACAACTTGAGGCAGAATAATGAGGAGAGATTATTACTTAATCATAGTCTAAAAATGTAACTATATTAGACCATTTTATTAGAACTGGAAGAATCCTTAGAGAATCTAGCTCAATTTTTTTTTTTAATTTTATAGACAAGAATCTGGGCCAAAGAGTTCTAAGAAATTGGCAAACATCACACAACTTGTTAGTGGCAAATTCAGTACTGGAACCCAAGACATCTCTCTCTCAGTCCTGTGTTCTCCTCCAGCACTCACAGAAGGAGGGCAATGCCGTGATGAGCAAAATCCAATTCCAGAAGACTTTGATTGTGGCAGCTGTCACACTTGGGTTCTTATAAAGCAAGAGGATGGAGTTTCTGCCTGGTCTGTGGGTGTTTGGGAAACTGATTGATATTCTTTATAGGTAAGGTTTTGAGCTAAAATAGATCTGTTAATTTCTGTCCGAAACCCCTGTGGACTGCGTCTAGATTATACAGCTACCACACTATTGGACACAGCTGGGACCCTCTTTTCATGAACTAGCAGGGAAGACCGGTAGATGAGGATTAAAAAGCTTTGGCAGAAGAGAACAGGGAGCCTTTCACAATTCCTTCCCACCCAGTGCCTTCCTGGTCTAAGAATTTCTCCCAGCCTCTTCTGGAGAGAAGGGTAGATGAGAAGAAAGGGGATTTTTATCTTCTTGGTAAAAGAAAGGATAACAAAAACACTTTAGCACTGCTCAATTTGACGAGATCTTGATTTCGCATAGTTTAAGTTTCTACAAGACTAAATATATTCTTCTTCAAAATGACTTATGTATTCATAGATAACTTTTCCAATGGGTACATATGTAGTTGATTAATAAAAACTCTTCTCAGTCAGCTATTTTAAAAAATATTCTTCTTTTCTGTTTTCTAGAAAGTTCATCAGTAAGCTCCTCAATAGCTAGTTTAGCAATTAAGTTCTCCTAAATTTTGCAGTTCTAGTCAGCATTTTGATTTGTAGTTTTGCATATGATTTCAGCAGTATTTTTTCCTATTTTTGTGGTGGAAAAAATTTCACTTGTCGTGTTCACACATGGCATTCTTTGTTTTAGAATCAATTTGACCATTTTGAATATTCTTATAAGTTTACTGTCTATCTCCATGGTCTAATAACAGATTTGGGGGTATGGAAGCATAAGAATTATATTAAGTGAGTTATTTTCAGTAGAGCAGTAATGAAGGCACACTTCAGGTTATTTTATTCCTGTGATCCAAATTTGATTATCTAGCTAATATCACCGGGGACATTTGAAGCTTTAATAATTACAGCTCAAGGCCTTGAAAAAAAAAAAAGAAAAAAAATTACGTTTACTACACATTCACACAGGCTTTTGGAGATTTACCATCTAAGAGCCTGTTTGGCTGCTTTAAAAAATAGATTTATATCAAGATCCCATTTTCAGAATTCAAGCTCAGTTGACTCTCTGTTTAAAACAAAAACAAAAGCTAGCTTTAAACAATTGTTTTGGTTAGAAGGGTTTAGAATTGCTTATTTGAAAGAGTAAAAAACATAAGCTATTGATTTTACCTTTCCTTTTGGAGGACAGTTTCAGGATTTTTCCCCTGGAAAGTTTTGAGGCCATAATTCTCGCTAAAAGTGCCCTCTCCCATTATGTGCCAACACAGCTTTGAAGCTGGGCCTGCTTCTAGGTCAAGGGCTCTTTCCCTGTGGCCAGGTGCCAATTTTATCCTTAGATTCCTGTGATGCTCAGAAATAAATCAACTTTCCAATAAAATCCTGTGTCAGCTCTGTTTTACATAAAAGTGGGTGGCCAGAAGATGTGATAGTCTTTTGTATTTTAGGTGGACAAGGAGGGAACAAAAGAATCCATTACCACTGAGAGCCTCCACTGTGGAAGTCAGAGGCTGGCTTGGGAACATCGCACTCACTCTTCCTAAAGCCTCTCCAACCCCAGCACGTGATATTCACACAGAAGAAACACCACAATTACAAATGGCTGTCAGTGCACTAATCCACGTGTAGCTGGTCAATACCATCCATGAGTTGAAGAAGTGTTGAGCAGGTCCGCCCTCTGAGGTCAATATTTCCTCCTTGTAGCAAGAAAAGAAACAATTGAACAAATCACACACAACAACATGGATGAATCTCATAATGCTGGAAAATATAAACAAGGCTAGACATAAAAATAATGCTTGCTGTATTGTTCCATTTGTATAAAATTCAAAAATATACAAAACTAATGTATTACATGTAACAGTTTACCTTTGATGAGGAGAGAGAGGATTGGAATTAAAACAGGACATGGACGATGACTTCTGGGGTGCTAGAACATCCTGTCTTGACCTGGATCCGATCTTGATGTCTTGATAGTAGGTTAAGCCTGTGAGCTATATGCTTTAAGAATGATTTACTTCAATTAAAAAGTTTAAAAATAATATCCTCATTGGGTAAGATAATTTTTTCAAATATTAGAATAGCATTTTGCCTAATTAAACTAATAGATATTTATTATAGAGAAAAATAGAAAATTCAGGTAAGTTCAAGAAAAAAACTACATAAAACCCCATTTTAGGATGATGGAAACTCTCATGCACTGCTACAGGGAGTGTTAATTGCAACAGTTCTTGGTTAACTATTTGGCATTATCTACTAAAGTTAAAGATATGCATATCCAATGACCCAGATTTCCATCCCTGGGTATATATCCAATAGAAATATGTGCAGATGAGCACAAAAAGAATAGCAACTGTATATATAACAGTCCTAAACTGAAAATGAGCCAAAATATCAATAGTAGAGTAGGTAAGTAAAGTACATATATCCAACCTTGGAATACCACATAGCGCTGAAAATGAATGAACCACGAAACCCTCAGCAACGCAGATGAAACTTAGAAACCTAATGGTGAGAGACAAAAAAAATCATACACTCCCATGCACAGTGCTTAGAGTTCATAAATCAGGAAAAATATAGTATTTAGAAATACATATTTAGTGAAACGATACAGCAAAGCAAAAAAAAGAAAAGATTAGCATAACAGTAAAGGCAGTGGTGACCTTTTGGGGGGAAGGTGGGCTGTGATTGGGAAGGAGTGGATGGAGAGTTTCTGCCGTGTTCTCTGTCTTGACCCGAGTCAATCATGCATTCTTCCAAATGTATATTTCACAATAAATAGGATTAAAAAAATCACATGAAACCCAATTATTCGGAGATAGTTATCAATTGAACACCTTGATCTATATACTTCCAGACCTTCTTTAATGCAATATACATATTCTGTCCACATGGGTTTGTAGCCTTTAATTTTTTTGTTGTTGTTTTTGTTAATGATAGGCCCTCCTGGAAGAATTCCTCTTTGGGTTTTTTCCCCCTCCATTTCCATTTCATTTTAACTAAGAGTAAATATTATATAAGCTTTATACCCTTCTGGAAACCTAAAGCCTACATATTATACATGCTTTATACCCCTCTGAAAGCCATGGAGTGGCTTTCAGGAAATTAGGGTGCTTTAGCCTAAGCTACATTGATTCATAAACCAATCTACAGGATTTTGCCATAGCTCTCGGGAGATTTTTCCTTCTCTGTTAATAATGCCGCTGCTTCAAAAGAGAAAAGCCTCTTTCTACTTCTTCAGAATGTTATCTTTTCAAAATGAAAGGCTGGGCGATGAGGAGGGAAGGCCAGTGGAGAGGGGCCAGGGGGCTTGAGGCAGGGAAGGAAATCATCTTAAAACTGGTCACAATAGGTGCCATGCTGAGCTCATGCCGACCCTGTCCCAGGCAACAACATGAAGCAGATTTTTGAAGTGATCTAGGGATTAAAAAAAAAAAACAACTCCACAGTAGTTCTATTGCTTTTTGTTGAACCTGGGATCGGGCCAGTGTGCTTCCCTCTACCTAGAACACCCTTCCCTTCCCCCTTGCCCAATCTCCAAGCACCCTCCCTGTTTTTCACTGTTTTCATCATCTTAGCTATTACCTGGTGTAAGAACCCTTCTATGAGCATCCCTGTCCTTACCCCACCACGGCATTCACTGGCCAATTCTGAAATTGCTTATTTTCTTATCTGCAAATACCTGGCTAATCTGTAAGCTCCATGCATGCAGGTCGGTATCTGTTTCACCATTGAAATGCTAGGCCCTAGTGCATTTGGCACTTAATAAATATGTTCATTGGATGAATGAAAGACAGTGTGACTTGAGATGGACTTGAGGTGGGCAGGCTTGTAAACCATGCTTCTCCAGCTCTCTGCACCTGCAGAGCTCAGATGGCTTCAGGTGATCCGACCTGAAGAAATATATTCCAACACGAGATGGTACACCATTCTAAAATCCACAAGTGTTCAGTTTCAAATACTTACTGGTAATAGAGTTTGCATTTGTATACTGAACTGTAGGGGGGAGGGGAAATTTGCCCTTTTCTCCAAAAGTTCACTGAGAGATCACCTCACAATTAGGGCAGATTAATGAGAGAAAGGTTTATTTAAAATGCACATAGGGAGAATCACAGAGTGATTGATTACTCAATATCCCAGTGAAGTCCAGATGTAAAATATCTGTCTTTTTGGAGGGGAGGGAAAGTGAGAAGAACAGGTAATTCTGCTTAGGGGTGACAAATAGGGAGGACAAGTGGTTGGGGAGACAGATTGACTATAAACGATCCTCTTTGCAAATTGAATTAACCTGAGAGACAGGTATTATATTTAAATGATTTGGGCCAGGTCTGGTTGCAGTTTTGATTGTTTTGTTTGTTTGTTTGTTTGTTTCCTGCAGTACACTGAGATAACAGGGAGAGGAAGGGAAGTCCATTGGTTTTTTTCAAGGGCCTGTTAATCTCTAAGGGCCTTAATTCAACATGACACGGAGTCATATTTTGGGGTGAAATTTCATGAGCTTCCTCATTCCCCCCATCTGGAACTTCCCTAGAAGTTTCACATATTAAAAGCTGAGTCAGTGGCTGTGGAGAGAGCTCTGGCTAGTAGTCAAGGAACAAGAGATCTGAACAAGGAGACAAGAACATACATTCGAATGAGAATAAATAAG
>CAUYSK010089688.1:0-15657 GCA_963575035.1 Avahi laniger
TTGAGGTAAACATCAGTTGAGCGCATGCGCCAGCAGAGGAACGCCTTTCTTGGGGAGGACCCTAAGGGCATGTCCAATCACAGTTTGCCACCTAGCCTTCACCAGTATATAAGCCTGTGCTTGTCTTGCTTCGGGGTCTTCGCCATTTTGTATTTCCTATAGTCTGCCCCATTAAAACGCTGTTGGAAGAACTCCGAGTGTTGCGTCCTTCCTGCTGGTCAGGACGGCGTGACACCTTAGGGCTACTTTTCTGTATTCCATAGATTTTTGAAATCTTATGTCCCCTTTGTCATTAAGTTTCAGGAATCTTTTGATTTCCATCCTAACTTCATCATTGACCCAATAATCATTCAGTAGCAAGTTGTTTACTTTCCACAACTTTGTGTAGATTTGAGTGTTTCTCTTGGAATTGATTTCTAGTTTTATTCCACTGTGGTCTCAAAAGATACATGGCATGATTTTTTTTTTTAATTTTCTGAGATTTGTTTTGTGGCATAGATATAATCAATCTTGGAAAACGTACTATGTGCTGATGAGGAAAAAAAATGTATTTTTCAGTAGTTTTGGAGCAGAATGTTCTGTAAATGTCTGTTAGGTCCGTTTGTTCTAGTGTCCTGTTTAAATCCTGTTTATACATATTCTGTCAGTGCAGTGTTAAATTCCCCGGCAATTAAAATGCTACTGTTTGTTTCTTTACTTATATCTAGAAGATTTGCTGTATGAAGATGGGAGTTCCTGTGTTAGATGTATATATATTTAGGGTTGTTATATCTTCTTGGTGAATTGCTCCCTTTACCATTACATAATGACCATCGTTGTGTTTTATTACCATTGTTGATTTAACCCTCTATTTTACCTGATGTAAAAATGACTATACCTGCTTGCTTTTGGTTTCTTTTTGCATTGTATATGTATGTTTTCCATCCCTTAGCTTAGTCTGTGTGAGTCCTTGTGGTTTAGATGTGTTTATTGGAGACAGCAAATAGTTTGGTTGTGTGTCATCATACGTTCAGCCAACATATGTGTTTTAAGTGAGGTATTCAGACTGTTCACATTGAGTGTTATCCCACATTGATATGTGGGATGCTCTTCTGTTCATCATACTGGAGGATATCTTATTATTTTCCCTCTTGTGCTTTGATCTGAGATCTTTCTTCTTTTTTTAATACAAGTGTTGACAGATATAAAATTTCTGTAAGCACTGTTTTAGCTGAATTCTATAAATTATGTTTTTTTTTCATTTCTGCCTTCCTCAAAGGTTATTTTTCCTAATTTTCCTTGAGATTTCCTCATTGACCCATTGGTTATTTAGGAGTATGCTAAATTTCCACATATTTGTGTATTTATCAATTTTTCCTTTTGTGATTAATTTCTCATTTCATTTCATTGTAGTCTGAGAACATATTTTGTATGATTTCAATCCTTTTAAATTTAGAGAGGCTTGTGTTATGGTCTAGTATATTGTCTATCCTGGCAAATATTTCATGTATATTTTAGAAGAATGTTTATTTGGCTATTGTTGAGCATAGTGTTTTATTAATGTCTGTTAGGTCAAACTTGCTTACACTATTTTTATCCTTGTTGATATTTTGCCTAGTTGTTCCATCAGTTATGAGTAGTAGAATATTTAAATCTCCAACTGCCATTGTTTAGTTCTGTTATTTCTCTCTTCACATCTGCTATTTTTGTTTTAAATATTTTGCAGCTTTACTGTTAGGTGCATATATGCTTATAATTGTTGTTTCTTACTCACAGATGAAACATTATAAAATGCCCTTTTCCTTTCTGGAAAATTTTTTGTTTTAAAGTTTATTTTATCTTATGTTAGTATTGCCACTCTAGCTCTCTTATGATTGCTAAATAGCAATCATGGTATATTTTCCCATAATTTTCATTTTAAACTATTTATCATTTGAAGCTGAAATGTATCTTCCCATCTTCAAAAGAAGAGAAACAAATGGCCAACAAACATGTGAAAAAATGCTCAACATCACTAATCAATAGGGAAATGCAAATTAAAACCATGAGATACCACCTTATCCCTGTCAGAATGGCTACTATCAAAACGCAAAAAAAAAAAATAAATGCTTATGGAGATGTGGTAAAAGGGTAATAACTATACATTGTTGGATGGAATGTAAATTAATACAACCTTTATGGAAAACAGTTTGGAGATTTCTTAAAGAACTAAAAGTAGATCTACCATTTAATCTACCAATCCCTCTACTGGGGATCTACCCAAAGACACCTGCACCCATATATTTATCACAGAAAAATTCACAATTGAAAAGATATGGAACCAACCTAAGTGCCCACCAACAGATAAGTGGATAAAGAAAATGTGGTATATATAATATATACCATGGAATACTACGCAGTCATCAGAAAGAATGAAATATCACCTTTTTGCAGCAGCTTGGATGGAACTGGAGGCCATTATTCTAAGTGAAGTAACCCAGGAGAACAAACAAAAACAAATACCACATGTTCTCACTTATAAGTGGGAGCAAAGCAATGGGTATGCATGGTCATACAGAGTGACTTAATGGACAATGGAGACCCAGAAGTAGGAAGTTGAGAGAGTGGTATGGGATGAAAAAATACCTGTTGAGTACAATGTACAATATTCATATAATGGGTATATTAAAAGCATAGACTTCTCCAATATGCAATTCAGTCATGTTAAAAAAAAAAAAAACTACTTGTACCTTCTAAATCCATTTACATAAAAATAATAAATGTGTCTCACATAGAAAGCATGCATATGAATTTATTTCTAAATCAATAGGATAATCTTTCTTTATATTGAATTATTCAAGCCATTTAACTTTGATATTATCCGTATGGCTGGATTTACATTTGTCATTAAGTTTTATTTCTTCTACATTTCTCATGTCTTTTTTCCTGTTTTTTTTTTACTATTTTCCTTTTAATTAAATGAATATTTTTAGTATAACATTTTGATTTAATAATTTAACAGTATATTTTTAGTTATTTATAAGCAGTTGCTCTAGGGCTTACAATATGAAACTTACCTTGTCAGAATCCGCATTGACTCTATACTTAAGTCCAATGATACAGACACTTTACTGCTATACAGCTATATTCTTTTCTGGCCATTTTGTGCTTTCACTACTATAAACATCTCATGTGGTTGAGTAGTATTTCATAGTATACATATACCACATTTTATTAATCCACTCATGTATTGATGGGCATTTGGGTTGTTTCTACATCTTTGCGATTGTAAACTGTGCTGCTATAAACATTCAAGTGCAAAAATCATTGGTGATCCAGGACCTCTTATATTATCCAGGATACAGATTGAGCCCATCCTGCAAAGTGAGGTATCACAAGGATGGAAAAACATGCATCGCATGTACTCACCATCAAACTGGTACTAACTGATCAACACTAAGGTGCTCACATGGTAGTAATACCCACTGGGTGCCGGTCAGGTGAGGGGGTGGGGAGGTATGGAGACGGGGTGCACTGTATGGGGGAAGGACATGCTTGTGGCCCTGCCTTGAGTAAGGCGAATGCATTTCTTGTAACCAAAATGTTTGTACCTCCATAATTTTCTGAATAAAAAAAAAAATCTCATGTATGTATGTGTGTGTATATCAAACCTGATAACACATTGTTATATTTATTATTGTATATGTTTTTACATATTTCAAAGAATCTGAGAGCAGAGAGAAAAATAAGTATATATTTACACATTTTCTTATATTGTCTTTCTTATTTACCTTTTCTGGTTCTCTTCATTTCTTACTATACGTTCAAGTTACCATCTGATGTCAAGTAGTAATGTAGTTTACTCCTACCTGCTTCTATTGGTTTATTATTGTCAAATATGTCACATTAATATATGTTATATTCCAATACAATTATTATATATTGTTTATGAAATTGTTTTTACATATGAGAAAAAAGGAAAACATACATTTATATCATATTTAACCATTGCCTGTATAACTACCCTATCAATGCTTTTTATTTTTAGTGTGTGGATTCAAACTATTGCCTTATGTTCCTTGATTTCAGCATAAAGAACTTCCATTAGCACTCTCTTTAATAAGGGTCTGTTAGCCATACATTTTTTTCTTTGTTTCTACTCTTTATTTTTGAAAAAGACACTTTTGCTAAATATAAGATTGTTGAATAAAAGATGTTTTTCTTTCTTCATTTATGTCATCCCACTGACTTCTGGTGGTCTTTTTTTTTTATGAAAGGCCACCTATTAATTTTATTATGGTTCACTGGTATATGATATTGTTTTATTTTCTGCTTTCAAGATTTTGGTATGCCTTTGTCTTTCCAATTTTTTACTGTGATGTTTCTGAGTATGTATCCTGTGTTTATTCTATGTGGATCTTGTGGAGTTCCTTAAATATATATATTTTAATGTTTTTATCAAATTTTGAAGTATTCAGTCATTTTAGAACATTTTTTCTGTTCCTTTTCCGTCTTCTTTCTTTCTGGTACTCCCATTACTTGTATGTTGGTATGCTTAATGATGCCCCATATTTCTCTGAGCTCAATTACTTTCCTCGTTTTTTCTCTTTGTTTTTCAGATTATATAATTTCTATCAATCTATTTTGAAGCTTACTAATACTTTCTTCTGTTACTTCAAATCTATTGTTGAGTCCTATTACTGAATTTTTTATTTTGGTTATTGTACATTTGAGCTCTAGAATTTCCTTTTGGTTAATTTTAAAATCATTTCTATCTATTTATATTATTCATTTTACAATACATTGTTATAGCTTCCTTTAGTTATTTAAACATGATTTCTTTTTTGTTTTCTGAACATATTTATAGCATTTTCTTTGAAGTCTTTTCCTGTGAAGTCCAACATCTGTGCATCCTCAAAGGCAGTTCCTGTTACCTATTTTTTATTCTGATTATGGATCAATATTTTATATTTTCATGCATGTTTCGTAATTGTTTAAAGTGGACATTGTAGATAATATATTATAGCTACTCTGAATATGAATCCCTGCATGGCTTCTTATTGCTGGTGTTTATTTCTTTATTGATATTGTTAGACTAGTTCAATGAGGTCTCTTTCTCCCATAGTGTGCAACCTTGATATGGTCCTCAAAGGGCCAAGCTTTACCATGTACATAGTCTTTCTGACCTTTGGGGATGAGTCTGGTGTTAGCTAGGTTCTGGTTGGTTTACTCTATTGTTATCCCATTGAGGCATTACCCCCACTAACTGCTGGCTGATTGGTCTTTTTTTTTTCAACAATATCCTCAGATACAAATTGTTCCACATTGATTTCTAACCCTTTGCTAAGGATTGGGCGTTGCCAGTCTCTGAGGCTTGCTCTAACTCTCCTCTGGGCAGATCTCTATGCTATCTATGTAGCAGGAGCTGGGTAGGGGAAAACTTGCTTTTCACCAGATACCACACCAGAACCATCTCTATACAGCAAGCACATTATGGTGGGCGGTGGATAGGCAGACCAGTGTTGCTGTCTGGGTGCTGCCAACAACCAGAACTAAACTTCCGCAGCCCAGAGTCACAGAGAACGGAATATGCTGATGTTTACCAGCTGCTGAATCTACATGGAATTGTTCTTTGAACACAGACAGCTGGAAGGGATGGGAGCTGCCACTTGCCTACCAAGCCCACTGGAGCTGCTCTCCTAAAACAGAGAGCTGTGTAGTTAATGGATGTTCTGTCTTTACCTCCTTCTCAGTCCAGATTCATCCTGCACAGCAAGAGTTGCAGATGGGGAACTGGGAGATACCCAACAGCTATTAGCCACATGATAGAAACTTTCCATACCAGAGAGATATGAAAACAGGATCTGCTGATGTTCATTGGCTACTCAAACCACTCTGAATGGCTCTCCCACTTTAGAATACTGGGGGTGGGGATTGTAACTGCCACTAAGCCACCAAGCTTGCTGGAACAGCAATTCCACAAAGCAGAACCATGGGATTATAATTATAGTCATTAGCTCAAATACCACGGCTTCCCATAGTTCTTACCCAGTTTCCATGGATTTTTCTCAATTTGTTGTTAGCCTTTGATGAATCTCTAAAGAGAGATCTTTCCATGGAAACGTTTTCCCTAAGCTCCTCTTCCCACCATTCTAGAAGTTAAATCCAACCCCTACTAAGTGTAACTACTAGGTTATCCTAGTCAGAACCACCCATTTAAACCTAGTTGAACCACATAACTGTTAGAGATGAATTAAAAACTTATTGTTTTAAACAGATAATTTTGGGGTGGTTTCTTATGCAATAAGAGATTATCAGAACATGTTGCTGGATTTATTTCCTTATTTTTCTATTGCCCATAGTTGGTATTGTATAAGTCAAGGCTGTAAGTTCTTACTAAGAAGGAAAAAGGCAAGATGATAATTATTTTGCAGACATAAACATATTTGTAAAAATAGCTATGCTCAGATATTTTTGGAAACGACATGTGTTATTCTGTCATGACTAGGCTTCTTTAAACATCTTTTCTAGAATAAAGACAATCTAGACAAGAGATATTTATAATCTTGTTTTAAACAACACACTCTGGGTTGCTTTTGGGATCAGTCATATGAAGTGCCAGAATTCTTCAGAATAGCCATCATTCTTTATTTTCTATCCATCTTAAATCATCCATTACAACAAAGGACACAGTGACAATCTCTTCCAAAAATAAAAAAGGGAAGACAACGACGAAGTAAGAAAGAAAGCAAAAGAAAAATGACAAAAAGAAAAAAGTTGGTCCTTCTTGACAATTCTTTTTGTCATGGGTTTCATGTATTTTCTTCCTCCTTATTGTATTTTATTGATTTCAAGGCCTGCAAATATAATTTCCTACATGTATATGCCCGCCACTTTAATGGAGTACACATAGATTTTAGTTGCCCATTAAATGTAAATGGACTCCAACTTGGCAGAAAATAACTAATGTATTCAGCTTGAATAACATCCTTTACCAACACTTTCAAATCTCTGCAAATATTAATTTAAATCAATATACAATCAAAATGCTCTTCGGTAATTCTAAAACTAAAAATACTAGTTGAAATTATTTAAAATTCCATGTATATATTTTCTATGGGGAAATTTCTGATATGTAGAATACATTTTGTGTTTTTGTCTGACCTTACATTTCTCCTTTGAAGTAAATCAAGAGCTGGCTCTTGTGCTGTTAGGGAGTTTGCTAGCAATTCTGGGAGCAAGATATCTGTTTTGTTCTTTTTTTTTTTTGAATGAAGATTTTAGATCATTCTTTGCATTATAGTTTCCTGTTTACCACTTTTTGCTTCTTTGACTATATAACTTCACTAATGAGAAAAAAATATGCTTTGGGATTTTTTTGCCACATTATTTATAATCTGTGTACAGGTAAATAGTGGAAATTATTTACTTTAAAACGTGGACAAAATATGAGCAAATTATGTGATTCAAGTGACGTCAAACTATAACAAATATGGATGTCCTAAGAATATAACAGTTTTCAAAATTCTCTTTCAATACCATTGTGAAGGACCTATTTAAAATGAGAAAGAAAATCATAATTCAATGGCTGTCAACATAATAAACACTGAGCTGGGAAAGATGATATTATGGAAATGATAACATTCCTGGGTTGTCTAATAACAACATATATTTCCCTTAGTTTCCCATTTTGCACTTTTTCAAACTTAGTTTTCATAGCTATAACAATAACTGTATAAATTAAAATTAATGTTAAATTTATAAGGAAAACTATATTATAAAAATATTAAAAAATGACTACAGTATGTTCTCCCTCTAAAGAAATTTGACTTCTTGTAATTTTTTAATGACAACATTGGTTATAGGACATCTGTTAAAAGCTTAGGTAAGAATCCTCAAATTTTGTGTAGAATCTCTGTCAGATTGTCATTTTTCAAATTTACACTTAAGGCATAAAAGCCTTCAGAAATACCACTAAATCTGTGGTATAGACAGATTTGAGGCCTATAGACCAAACTCTCCCAGGAGTCCTCTGAATATAGGATGGTTCCTTTTGAATATTTTCTTGAGTTCATTCAGTGGATAATAAATTTGATTAATGGTTTCATAACTCCAGGATATCATGTATAATTTTAAAGTAGAAATAAAATTAAAAGAAAACACTTATTTTTCAATTAAAATGTTTTAAAAGACCACAACTTTCAAGTATAAAATTATGTGATACTTTCTAAAAATCATAAGAAAAATCGCCCAAACTACAAAACTTAATAGAACACACATACTCTCCCTCACCTTCCAAATTTGTCACTTTAAAAGTCTATATCCTAAAATCTCAATTATGTTCAGCAAGTCATACATAGCAATCTGAAAATGAGTATGTGAATTCATAAGACAACTGTCTTTTTTCTTCCCATATCAGAAATCTTCAAAGTAAGGAGTTTTAGAAAAAGATATCTGATTATTTGATAGTTTTATTTTATATTTTAGGAATTACAAACGATATGTAAATGTTAATTAAATCTTCTTACTCAGTTGGTATGAATAGAAAACAGACTTTTTTGCTAGCCTACAGATTGAGTTACTCATAAGTATGCAAAAACAAACTCACAGTTTAAAATGTGAGTAATTTAAATCATTGTTATATATGTCAAAATATGTACCAGCTTCCTTAAAACTAGATTAAAAATAAATGTGATTTTAAAGACAAAACATACAACTTAAACTGGAGTTTCATTCTGATTTTGTGTATATTTTGTGATAGGCCCTTGAAGTACTAAGGAGAATATATATTCATTTATAAATTCCATGAGAGATATCTGGGGAGAGGAAACAAAACAGATAACTAAAGCATTCACAAATTTTAACTCTTTTGCTTTAAAACAAGTTTAAAGAGAATATTTATTTTCTGAATACTAAAGGCACCAAATGTTTACCCATTAAGTGCAGATTTGAATTGGAAAAGACAAAAATGAATTAAAGATTATGGAACAACATGAATGATTAAGTCAGGTAAAATATAGTCAGTGTAATTTATAGTAAAGTGCTTATTTTTCTTATATGCATCAAAATAATTCTAAAAATAATTTCAGTACAGGAATTCCAAAAATACTGAATAATTTTCCCATCACTGAAAGAAGTAAATAATATTCTAAGGAAAATATTTTGAAGATGAATGATTCAAACACTTAAGCTGAATTGGTTTAGCAGATGGTCAGTGATTTATTATTTTAATTTTACCTGTATTATAATAACAATGAAAATTACTATTATTATTGTTATAATTATTATTGAATATGCAGTGTATACGCATGTACTGTAAGACTTTCTGCCATGTAGGCATTTTTGGAACATATGTTTCACTTATGTCAGTCCAACTGAACCATTTTCTATATTCACATCTGTTTCTAAACGACACCCCTAGCTGCTACAGGGTCCATTACTCTTACCAGTACATTGCATTTCATTGTGCGACGTGCACTGCACAATTCTTATTTCAATATGCTAACAAATGTTTCATGTATATTATACAATTTTATGTTCATCTTAATGTAAACTAGGTTAATTGTTTCAGAAAAAAAAATCAGACCCTAGAATGTTATCAGTTATTCCCACCCAGATAATTCCACATGCTCATGTCTCTAGGTAGGTTTATAAATAATGTGAGATTCTTAAGGATATTTTCCTCATCCTTACCTCCTGTATGTTTCCAGTTTCCTTTAAATCACTCTCTTTGGCTTATTGTGGATAAACTCCTTCCTTCACTTGTACAAATTTAGGCTCTACCCCAAGTACTTATGTGGATTCGGAGAAAACGTTTCTCAATGGAAAGGCTCATTATAGCTCAACAAGTTATCACCTTCAGCAAGAGAATGACACTCCTAAAATTTATTGTACCATACGCCACAAAAAAAAAGATTACCTTGGAATCATTTTGTCCTTTGTTACTTTGTCCTTGTTACTTTGTTACAGTAACAAGGAAGAGTACTAGAACAAAAGAGAATATGCACAGAGACCTGGAGGTCAGCAGAATCCTTCTTGAATGTTTGCACACTTATTAATCTACGTCCAATTAAGAACAATAATGAGGGCATAGCAAAGCACAGCTCAAAAGCATTAGAGAAAATAATAACTAAAACGTATACAGGGCTAGAAATAATTCATGTTCCTGCCAGGCAAAGTGTAATGCCTCATAAATCAGAGGTCAATCAAGCAGATTATTCAGTAGGATTTTGCAACAGTAGTAGTGATATCCCATCCTCAATAATAGCTAGATCATTGAGACACGAAATCAACAAGGAAACATTGGATTTAAACTATGCTTTAGCCCGATTAGACCTAACAGACATTTGCAGAACGTTTCATTCAAAAGCAATAGAAGATACATTGTACTCATCAGCATATGGGACATTCTCCAAGACAGCACATATATTAGGCCATAAAACAAGTCTCTACAAGTTAAAAAAATAATTTGAAATCAAATAAAGTATCTTCTCAGACCACAATGAAATAAAATTAGAAATCAATAACGAGGTGTTTTGGAAACTGTACAAATACATGGAAATTAAACACATGTTCCTGAATGTCCAGTGAATCAACAAAGAAAATCAAAAATGTCTTGAAACAAATGAAAATGGAAATACAACATACAATAACCTATGGAATACAGGAAAAGCAGTGCTATTTATAGCAATAAATACCTACATTAAAATAGTAAAAAGATTTCAAATGAACAATCTAATGATGTATACCAAGCAACCAGAAAAGCAATAACAAACCAAACTCAAAAGTAGTATAAGAAAAGAAATAATACAAATTTGAGGAAAACTAAATAAAATAGAGACTAAAAAACCAATATAAATGATCAATGAAATGAAAATTTGTTTTTTGGAAAGATAAACTATGTTAATAAACCACTAACTAGACTAACCAAGAAAAAAAGGCAAAAAAACTGAAATAAATAAAATCAGAAACATAAAAGGATACATTACAGCTGATACCACTGACATATAAAAGCTCATCAGGGACTACTATGAACGAATACATGCTAACAAACTGGAAAATCAGAGGAAATGGATAAATACCTGAGCACATACAACCTACCAAGATTGAATTAGGAAGAAAGAGAAAACCGAAACAGAATAATAGGAAGGAATCAGTAATAATTTTGTCTCCCAGCAAAATAAATCCAGAACCAGATAGCTTCACTTCTGAATTCTACCACACTTTTAAATTAGAACTAACATTAATTCTCTTCAAGCTATTCCAAAGAAATAAAAGAAGAGGGAATTTTTCCTACTTCATTCTATGAACACAGTATTACCCTAAGACTACAACCAACCAAGGACACAATAAAAAAAGAAAACTACAGGTCAATATCCCTGATGAATATGTATGTAAAAATGCTTAACAATACTAGGAAACAAAATCCAACACCATATCAAAGAGATAATACACCACAATCAAGTGGGATTTATCTCTGAGATGAAAGGGTGGTTCAGCAAATGTAAATTAATAATCATTATACATCATTTCAACAAATGAAGGACAAAAGCCATATGATCATATCAACAGATCCAATAAAAGCATTTGATAAAATTCAACATCCCTTCATGATGAAAACACTCAAAAATCTAGGAAGAGAAGAAATATACTTAAACATAATAAGGGCTGTATATGACAAACTCAAAGTTAACATCATACTGAATGGGGAAAAGTTGAAAGCCTTTCCTCGAAGATCTGGAATTAGACAAGGATGCTCATTTCCACCACTCCTATTCAACATAATACTTGTAGTCCTAGCCAGAGCAATCACCAAAGAGAAAAAAAATAATAAAAAAAAATACCCAACTTAGAAATGATGAAGTCAAATTGTCCCTCCTTGCAGATTACAAAATCTTATATTTGGAAAAACCTAGACTCCAACAAAAACATTCTTAGATCTGATAATCAAATTCAGCAAAGTTATAGGATACAAACTCAACATACAAAAATTAATAGTGTTTCTATACACCAATAATGAACTAGCTGAAAATAAAATCAACAAAGAAATCCCATTTACAATTACTACAAAAAAGAAAAAACAAGAATAAATTTAAACAAGAAGTTGAGAGATCTCTAAAGGAAAACTGCAAATGAATGAAGAAATAAATTGAAGAAGACACAGACAAATGAAAAACATCCCATGATTATGGATTGGAAGAATTAACATGATCAAAATGATCATACTCCCCAAAGCAATCTATATATTCAGTGCAATCCCTATCAAAATACCAATAACATTTTTCACATAAATACAAAATATCCTACAATTTATATGGAACCAGAAAAGAACCTGCATAGCCATAGCAATACTAAGGAAAATCAACAAAGCTGAACATCACACTATCTGACTTCAAAATATTTTGCAAGGCTATAGTAACCAAAACAACATGGCATTGGTGTAAAAACAGAAGTATCAACCAATGGAATGGAATAGAGTACCCAGAAATATACTCATGTATTTACAGCCACGTGCTTTTTAACAAAGACACCAAGAACATATATTTTATACCATTTTCAATAAATAGTGCTGGGAAAATTGGATATTGATATGCAGAAGAGTAAAACTAGTTCCCTATCTCTCACCATATACAAAAATCTACTCAAAATGGGTTACACACTTAAATGTAAGACCCTAAACTATAAAACTACTAGAAGAAAACATAGGAAAAATACTCCAGAACATTGGTCTAGACAACAATTTTATGGCTAAAACATCAACAGCACAAGAAACAAAAACTAAAATAAACAAATGGAACTATATTAAACCAAAAAGCTTCCACATAGCAAAAGATGTAATCAACAGAGTTAAGAGACAACCTATTGAATGGTAAAAAATATTTTCAGAATATTCATCTAAAAAGGAACTAATATCTAGGATATACAATAAACTTTTACAACTCAACAGCAGAAGAAAAAAATTCATTAAAAAGTGGACAAAGGACATGTATAGTCATTTCTCAAAAGAAGACATGCAAATGGCCATGAAAAAGGTATATGAAAAATGCTCAACATCACCAATCATCAGAGAAAGAAATGCAAATCAAAACCACAATGACATGTCATCTTACCCTAGTTAGAATGGTTATTATTAAAAAGACAAAAAATAACAGATGCTTCTGAGGATGCAGAGAAAAGGGAACTCTCATATACTGTTGGTGGGAATAAATACTATGGACATTTCTCAAAAATCTAAAAATATTACTACCATATAAGCCAGTAATCTCACTACTGGGTATTTATTCAAAGGAAAGGAAATTTGCATACCAAAGGGATACCTGCACCCCTATGTCTATTGCGGCACTATCCACAATAGCAAAGATGTGGAATAAACCTAAGTATCCATAAACAGATGAATGGATAAAGAAAATGTGGTATATAATACACAATGGAATAATATTTGATCATAAAAAAGAATGAAATCCTGTCAATATGCATTAAGATGGTTGGATCTGGAGGTCATTATAGTAAGTGAAAGAAGCCAGACACAGAAAAAGAAATACCACATGTTCTCACTCATATGTGGGAGATAAAAAGGTAGAATGTAGAACGTTATTGGAGGCTGGGAAGAATCTGAGTCTGTGTGGAGGGGGGCAATAAAGAGAAGTTGGTTAATGCATACAAACAGTAAGATAGAAAGAATAAGTTTTATGTTTGATAATAGAGTAGGCTGTAGTCAACCACAATGTACAGTACATTTCAAAATAGGTAGAATTGAGGATTTGAAATGTTTTCAACACATAGAAATGTAAATACTCTGACTTGATAGTTACACATTCTATGCATGTAGCAAAATACCACATCCTTCCCCATAAATATGTACAAATACAATGTATCAATAAAAAAACATGAACCAGAAATGATACAGGTGAGAAAATTAGTAGCCAATATGTTCAAGAGCTAGAGTAACCATAGATAATGGTAAGTAGAAACATAAAAATACAAAATATACACCCTAAAGCCGGTTTTACTGTTGAAAACTTCAATGACTGAGGTGAAAAACATACTGGGATAAAGGCAGACTAGACAATGATAATAAAAGATTAATGAACTTGAAAACCTATCAAGAAGGATATAAAATGAAAAATAGAGAAGAAAAAGACTGGCAAATACAGAAAGGAAAAATTTGGAACAACTTAAAAAACTAATATACATTTATTTAGAATATCCAAAACAAAGAAGATGTGATAGAGAAAAAAATTGAAAAAATAATAGGTGATTTTTTAAAAATTGATTATTATAAAGCCAAAGTTTCCACATCAGCCAGGCACAAGAAACCTGAAAACAACTAAAGCAAGGAACATACTATTAAGACTATTTTAAAACCTGGACTGAGGGGGGGAGGGGGGGCAAGGGCAACACACGTAACCTAAACATCTGTACCCTCATATTATGCTGAAATAAATAAAAAAAAAAAGAGTGATAAAGAGAAAAATTTTAAAGAAGCAAGAAAATAAGACATATTACAAGCAAAGAAACTAAGATAACAAGGAAAGAAAGATAAGAATAAGAGCAGATCTTCTGTTGTTAGAAACAATAGTATTAATAACAAGTAGGCAGTGGAGTAGTATATTTAAAGCACTGAAATAAAAATAGTTGTCACTCTTTAATTTTGTATCCCATGAAAATATTTTTCAAAAATGAAGGTGAAATAAAGGGATTCATGACATAAAAAAGCTTCAAGAATTGGCAACCAGTAAAACTTCACTATGGGAAATCTGAAAGAAAATTCTTCAGGCAAAGATAAAATATCACCAGACGGAAATCTTGGTGTATGTAAAGGAATGAAACCCATTGGAAATGGCCACTATGTTGGTAAATATAAAATAAGTATTTCTTCTTATTTAATTATCTTTAAAAGGTAATTTATTCCTTCAAGCAAAATAACACATTGTGGGGCTTATTATATATGTAAACATGTGACAATGATAAATAAAAACTGGTAAGAAAAAATGAAAAGATAGTGCTCTAAGTTTCTTATGCTATATATGAAGTGTGATAACTTGAACATAAATGTTATAATTTTAAAAGGTATACTATCAATCATAAAGCAACCACTAAAATAACAGAAGAAAAAATTATAGTTAAAAAAACAAAAGAGATAAAATTAAATCATAAAAACTACTCAGTCAAGAATAAGGGAGATAAAGTAGAAAATGAGAAAAATAACAAATGAAGCAGATAGAATACAAAAAAATGGTCATTTAAACCCAATCCTTTCAATAATAATATATAAATGGTCTAAATAAACAAATAAAAAATTGGCCCATAGAACTTGATAAAATATAAAAACCTAACTATATTCTGCCAGGAAGAAACTCATTTGAAAGATTAAGTAGATTAAAAGGATAAAAAAGACATAACCTGCTTACACCAATCATAAGAAAGCTGGAACACCTATTTTAATAGCAGACAAAATAAATTTCATAGCAAAGGATGTTACCAGGGATTAAAAGTGTCATTTCCAACTTAATCTCTAATCATCAGGGAAATGCAAATCAAAACCACAATGAGATATCACTTATCTCCAGTGAGACTGGCCTTTATCAAAAAGACCCAAAACAACAAATGTTGGCATAGATGCGGAGAGGTAGGAACACTCATACACTGCTGGTGGGACTGCAAATTAGTGCAACCTCTGTGGAAAGCAATATGGAGATA
>CAUYSK010089689.1:0-30798 GCA_963575035.1 Avahi laniger
AACTGTGATTGGACATGCCCTTAGGGTCCTCCCCAGGAAAGGCGTTTCTCTGCTGGCGCATGCGCTCAACTGATGTTTACCTCAAAGTTGTTTGGTGCTCAGCGCCATCTTCTAATGGCGTCGACTGCAGCGCTCCACACATCACTTATGCTGATCATTCTCCCTCAACATTATAAATCCAAAACATAGCATTTCCTGTCTAGAACACTCATTGCAGTAATTATAGAGAGTATTGGCAATAATAAAAGAAACGATAAAAGGAAAAACTAAAGACAGGATGTAGTTCAGTTCTGCTAAAATCTGGCTGTGCGACTGCAAGTAAGTGATTTAACTTACCTGTGCTTCAACAAACTCATCTAAAAATGAAATAATAATATCTGGTATTCCTGAAAGCAAGAGCTCTGGATTTTGCAATTTTTTGATTGTATATCCAATTTTATCTGTCACTATGATTCTATGAAATAGTATAAAACCATAAGTTTCTAAAGAAATATAGGTATTTTTTAACACTGCTGAGAGAAAGTAACTGTGTTGAATAATTCACGCTCGTATTCTAAATCTCTCTTGTCCGTTGACTAGCTTGAGTAGTTTTGTATAAGGGACAGAATAACAAAATATTTCCAAAAAATAATCTTATAGAAGCACATCATTGGAATATCAAATCAAATCGATGTTGGTCAATCTCAGGCAAGAATGAAATAGAATATATCTAGTACTTTCTTTTGAAAAGACTCTGAGTAAAATACAGTTCATAGAAAAATCCTAGTATTTCTTGATTCTCCTGAACATTATCCCAGATTCACAAGAGAACCCAGAAGGGGGCTGGCAGAGCACACTGATGATTCATTGCAAATTCTTTCGTGGACACAAAGAAAACAAATCGAACACAGCAAATTGTCTAGGGGAAATGCTTTCAGCATAACTAAAAAAGACCTTTTATAGCATCTAACAAATGACAATCAGTGTAATTCTACATCTTCCATTGAATTGCTGTCTCTAAGGAGGAATTTAGGATAGTTTTTTTTTTTAATATCTAGGACGTATACTTATTCTAGTTCTGCTACATATCTTTAATAGCTTATACAACTTCCAGTGTTTCATATTTTCTCTGTTCCCCTATTTCATTAATATTCATCAACATTCTCTGGGTCACTTGGAATTGTTACTACTTTTAATTAATTTTTTTATCACAACTAACACTACAATCATTAACATGATGACAAAGAAGAAATATGAGTAATTCTATGCCCATAAATTTCACAAATTAGATGAAATGGATAAATTCCTTGGCAAACACAGATACCAAAACGAAGTTCAAGAAAATTAGAAGATTTGAGTAGAAATATATTTATTACAGATATTGAAAACATTGTTATAATGTGTCCAACAAAGGAAATTATAGGATCCATGGGTTCACTGGTGAATTTTCCAAAACATTTAAAGAAGAAATCAAACCACTTCTTCAGAATAATTTTCAGAAAATAAGATACATTTTCTAAAACAGTAAGAAGGCCAGCATTATTCTGGTACTAAATGTAAACAAAAATATGAAAGAATAAAAATCTCAGAAAAATATATATCAGGAACATAGTTACAAAGTTTTTAACAAAATACTACTCAATGAAATGTAACAATACATAAAAAGAAAATATATTATAATCCAGTGATTTTTATCCAGATAATGCAAGAATGTTTCACTATCGAAAAATTAATCAATGTATTTAATAACTAATCATATTAACAGATCAAGAAAAACTATGAGATCATTTAAATAAATGCAGGAAAAGTTTTGACAAAATTCAACAGCCATTCATGATAAAAACTCTCAGAAAATTAGTTAAAGGAATATCTATAACGTGATAAAAGGCATCCACAAAATCCTGCAACTAACACAATTTTAATTATGAAAGACTGGAGAATTCCCTCTAAAATAAAATTGATGGATCAATCATTTCAATAATTTTGTTTTTAATTGATACATAACAGTTGTACATAATATGAGGTGTGTTGTTTTGAAATATGTATACATGAACCATATTTATTCAATTAGGGTATGATACTAATAATATTATATAAGGTCTTACATAATAGAAATAGCACTATGTGCATTAATACATCCATCAAACCTAACTTCAGTGATGTTTGCACTTTATAGAATGCATTTTATAGAATGTTTAATACAGTGTCTTAACCAAATAGTTGTTTATTTTTTTCACATTCTGTAAAAGATGTTCTGAGATAAGCATTTTAGGACTGTTGAGGCAGACATATGATGATATTGGGTAACCAAACTCTTTCTAATTTTCACTTGGATATCCATAATAACTTAAGGATAAATTCTGTCCTTAGGATCTCAAGATGACTACTGCATCATAGTCACTGCATCTGTTTCCAGCCTGAATAAAAATGGCATGGTGTGGAAGAACAATGACCTATACTAAGGAGAACAAAACTAAACTGCATATAACTCATTTACGAGGTTGTCGTGGCTGCGAAGTGAAATTATGAAGCTGATCATTGGGTCCAATTCCAACGCGTGCAGTTTCAAGGGTTCTGATGGTAATAAAGGAGGGGAGTATAATTTTTGGAACATCAGATAGCAGAATATTCCACAAATATATAATTGACATCAAGAATTTGAAAGGCATGCCTTCGTACACTTGATTAGCTATCATTTAATATTCACCCTGAATGGCGGGTGTTAATATCATATTTTTTTGCTCTTTTAGAAAACTGAAGTAGCATAAGGAACTTGCATATGGGCATTTATCTAGTAAGTAGCAAAAATTGGATTTGAATGTAGTTTTCTGAATCTAAGACCTTAGTTATTAGATCTCTTATTTTGCTATAATTTTGTTTTCTCACCTTACAATTAAAAAAAAATGAAAGTGGAAGAGAAAAAGAGAGTTGAAAGATGAAGAAACTCTCTGGTTTTGGTTAACAGAATTTTTCAGAACAGCACAAACTTTTGGAAACAACCTTGACACTAATTTGATACAAATGTGAGACCTCAAATCATGCCTCTGTAGAATAGCATTCCAAAGGCAATATTAAATCTTTATCCATTAGATTCAACTTCAGTGTTCTGCAAAAGTTTTGCCCCTAAAGTAGATTGCAATAAACAAGACTGATTTAGTCAGCAAGGGCAATGTAACACTGATGCTACCACCATCCTTCAAAACTATGCACAATTGCACATTATTATTTTGCTGTACCCAGCTTTCAACATAAGTCTTAAGAGCCTGTATGTCAGCATAATGTGAGTACTGCATCACTAGTCTAGCTACAAATTTTCTTCGTAGGAAAATAAATGGTGTTTATCTTTCCTGCTATTTTTGACCCTTCTGTGTTTGACCTCTATACTGCATTTTGTTCTAAACAAGATCCAGACCTTGGAAGAGGTTAGGTGTGTATTTGATAATAGTGAGCTGTGTTAGTGTTTACCTTTTCTCCTCAATCATAATTTCCAACCAACATATCATTTTATTTCATTACCATATTTTAAGTCATTTCTTATTTTCTGTGGTTTACATAAATTTAATTTCTAACTATTTAAATTTATTCAGTTCCAATACATGTAGAATATTATTTTAAATTACAACTTTGTGTACCGGCACATTTAAAATTTCACTTTTGTTTAAAGTCTTCTTAGAGAATATATTTCTGTGATTTTGTGAATAGTCCTATTATACAATTTCTAACTTTATTCTCTGTAGTTTCCCTGTTAAATACAGATATTTTTCATTGTGTATCTTTTTGCCTGTTGAATTTATGTAATGACTCACTAGAAAGAATGCAAACCTGGAGCTAGGGAACCTGTGTTAATATTGCAGTGCCATTTAGTAGTCAGGTGCTTAGACAAAATAACAGATTTTAGTCCTTTACTTTTTCCTCTGAAATGTGATAATAATAATGCAAGTCCTACCTGTTTTATATAGATGTTTTAAGAATCAAATGAGTGTAAAATTGTCATATATTGTCAAAGACTATCTATGTAACATATATATTTAGTATTAATACTTTCATTCATCCAATCTATCTAATATTTAATATTTTCCCTGCAATCTAAAATCATTTCTGAAGATTATACCCCATCTTGACAAAAGAAATTGTAGAACTTTTTTCCAGAAATATTTTAAATGTAATTGATGGCTATAAATTTTTGTTGACCACTGCTTCCACTTAGGCAGCTTTGCACCTTAGAAAATTAATTTGTCTTTGATTGCACTTGATTAGTATTTTGTCAAATAAAATGTATTAAAGTATTAAAAACAGATATTGAAATTCAAATAACAATCTTGCTTGAGGAGCTTCTTGGAGAAGATAGAGTGATCACAACAGTGAGACAATTGCCATAATGAAGGGACAGAGGAAACACTCTAGGAATACAGATGGGAGATGATTGATGGCTAAGTTAATGCCAAGATAGTGTGAAATTAAAAAATAAGCAAGCAACTATAATCAGAGTTGACTAAGTGGAAAGTTTCTCTCATAATGGCAATTGAGCTTATTTTAGAAATTTTCTTAAACATATGGCAGTATTTTGTCACTTTATGGGTTTTTCGAAGTGATTGTATTAATCACCCCTCAGAACTGTTTAGAACATTGTGCCCAAAGTTGAGGCATCACAAAATAAGTTATTACTACAAATTTGGAACAGATACAAAGAGGAATTATAAACATGATTACAATTGTAAGGATAAGTACTAAGATAAAGGTTAAATATGACTATATTGAAGTATTTTGTGTATGTAGCTGCACTAGGTCCCCTTAATTAGTAGAAAACATCAAAGCACTTTGAAGACTGATCCATATTGAAACAGCTATTTTATTCGTTTTCCACATTAGTTGGCTACTTTTGTTTTATAGTTTTATTAAATAATGGCATCCCTGTTTTTAACCTGTTTTTCTTCATAAAATAATTTGAGAACAATTGCTCTTCTTATGTCTACTATGAAAAATGGACCAAAGAGATCATATGATAAAACTTAATTATGCTTTTGGTAGGTCTGGAAAAATGGTAGTTTTGAAACCGGGGTGTTAGCACACTTCTTTTGAGGATAAAATAGCACTGCATAAGTTATTCTTACAATCCCACAGAACAAATAAACAAAGCGAGTAACATAGAAGTGTGTAAGATATACTGACTTTGACACCTTTTATAGAATTTAGATTTTAGTAGTCATTTGGTGATATAATCTTCCTGAATGGAGGATATATTATGCCCCTATATTGTTTAACAGACTTAAAAGGATCATTTTCCCTGTAAGATGAAGTCCAAGTCCTAGCAATGAAAATAAAGAACAGAGATTTGGAACTTGCCTAATTTTCTATGATCTCCCACTGCATTATTCTATATTGCTTATATTTCTGAAACACCTGATGATTCATTATGTTCAATTTAGTGTCTTCTACTTGGAGTGCCCTTTCCTAATTGATCTCCCAATGAAACTTTCAGTTATCATATAAAACACTTAAAACAACATTATCGCCTGTCTTCATCCTTTCTTGATATTCTTCAGATGATGTTAACCAATCCTCTTCCTAAGGTAAACTGTTCAGGCTTGATAGTAAGAATGACTAGTTATGTTTAGATATTCTCAGCACTTCAATAATTGCTCCTTCATCGTCCATGCCAACATAAACTCACTTTACGCGTGCTGAGCGCAGCAGATAAAAGTCCAGTTATGCCAGTATTCATGCTTTACATGGCTTCACCTCTCAACCAACCTTTGGCTTTTATCCTATATTCACAAGTCCAGAATAAATTCGCTTGTGAGTTTTATCCACACAATTTTCTAGGGACCTGGGAATTTTATCTTATCTGAACATTTCTTTCATTCATTATATTTCCCTTAGGTTTTCAATGACACGCTCATTTATTTGTTCTCTTTAGCTACATAAATATTATGTCTCCCAAATAAAAATGTTTGCCTTAATTTTGTCTGTTGAACTATCATTTTACATTTTTATAGTCACTCGCCAGAAAACATGTAAAAGATTAGCCTAAGTTAACGATTTCTTCATGGTACATCTTTGGATCATGTAACTCTCCCTAACAGTAAGAGAAGACATAGAGTGGCTTTTAGTGGTATTAAATGTTTTAGTCAAAGTATAATATTTTATTTCCCTTCCATTTTATTGGCCAAAATTAGTCACCTGATCTCACCCATCTCTAAGGGGCTGGGAAGGGTAGACAGGATCAAAGGGTCAGCAGGTTTGGATTCTTAGGAGTCTTTTCTCGCTCAGGCTTGCACTTGGCTTCCTCCTTGCTGGGTCCTCACGTGGTCTTTCTCCTGTGCTTTTACACTCCTCGTGTCTGTGTTTCCAAACGTTCTCCTCTTAGAAGGACATCAGTCAGATCTGAATAAGGCCTATCCTATGGGCCTCATTTTAACTTCATCACCTCTTAAGGGCCCTATCTCCAAATACTGTCACATCCTGAAGTACTGAGATCTAGGGTGTCAATGCAAAAAATTTGGAGGGGGCCACATGTTAGCAAATGACAATTTTTTCAGAGCTATTCTAAATTTTAAAACTTTTAAGTGATCTTTGCATGTTGCCACGTCAGGTTCCAGAGTGGTTTGCCCACAGTAGTCATAATAAGTGATTATTGATTGAAATAATTAATGCTTATTTACCAGAGATTAAACAAGAAATTATCTTACTTGACTGTCTACACTGATAGCATTAATGTTGTATAGCCTTTATCTTACCTGATTCCTTGCTTTATTGTCGACTGCTGTCATCGATGCCTGCCAGTATTATACAGGTACACCATCCCGATCGCAGCCGTGTGCCGCCACTCCCATAGGACTGGTAATGACACACTCGCAGCAGCGGCTGTGGTGCGATCTCTTGTTGACGCTAGTGTCACAGAATGCAGAATCTGCTCCTTCTGGATTGTGGACGCTGCAGTTGTAACCCGGGTGTGGGTTTATTTAATGCACTTTCTATGTTCTCTAATGGAGCAAGAGAGGATCGCCTATACCCTCTGTGGTGATTCACCCTGTTTGTTGTACCTCACCCCAAATAGAGCTGTTTCGCACTCTCCGTGTGTCACAGAGATTTTTCTGATGGCAGAACTTACTTTTTTGTAGACAGATCTCTTCTCCTTATGAAGAAGTGCAAATCCATGGTGTCTAGGCTGCAGGTCAGCCATACTGAAAATTCTCTCTTCCCTCACCCTGCTTGGAATATTATTTTTAAAGCAGGCATAGCTGCCTTCTAATCTTCTCTTTCCTGGAATGAGTTCCTGCTTAGAGAATTCCTCATATCCCATGCAAATTAGGTTGTCAGAGATTTAACCCACCAAACCTGCAGGCATGATATGGGATAACTGAATTCTGGGTAACCACAGCTTAGAGTAGAAATTGCGATGCTTATAATTAACCTCTTGGACCATGGGATGATCCACATATTTTATTAAAGCATTCATGATAAAGCTACCTAACATTGTACTTCCCTCTTCTAATCGTATGTAAAGCCCATAAGGATGTTCCCCATTGGTTTATATTATATGCTGACTTTGATTTCTTCACCAATTTTTTCGTGTATCCAAATTTTAGATTTCAAACAATATTTTAAAATTCTAATGGAATGAAAACATACCATATGCTTCTTTTTGTTTGTTTCATATGACATCCACCATTACAGAGATAGAATAGAATTTGCTGTGTAAATGTTTGATTGTTTACATAATAAAAGTTTAGACAATCCATAATTGACTTAACAACATTTTATAAAGTTTTTCTGAATGACAGCAAAATATGGTACCAAATTATTATTAAACTATGCCATAAAGTTAACAACATTTACTGTGTTGTTTTATACCCTGACTCATATTTTATTAGAAAAATATTTTGTATACTATTTTACCAAAAATCAAAATTTCAAGAAGTGCAAGAGAAATGTATAAATAGAATTTCCTCCTAGACCAATGTAATTGTTAGGGAGATGGTGATTTATATTTAAACCATTATTCAAACAAATTTAGTATGACATTCCATAAAATCTCTCAAAATTAAAATTGTGTACTTTTACCTCACAGAGTACACTGGCTGATGTTTTTGGGGATATATCTTTAAATCTGTCACTTTCCATCCCTTCTTTCCTAATTCACGTCTTCCTTCTTGTTTGCTATGTCTTCATTTATCACAGACACCACCGCTATAGAAGCAGCACTATCCTTCACTCTTAAATCATTGGCTGTCTCTGACACTGTCATGGCCAGTGTTTGAAACAGGAAAAAGAAAACCCAGAACAGCAGTTGCCATAGTACAAGCACCGTAAATGTTCCCCAAGGCTCTCATCACACAATCCATTTGTGCCAAGTCTAGGTACAGATCTCCTCGCGCTACTGACTGGAAAATCATACAGGAGCTGTAATCGTACAGCAGATGACAGTCACCCAGCACATCTGCTGTTCAAGAGGGACAGAGATTTGGGACTAACAACTTCTTAGAAGTAAATAAATTGATGACATCTTCCTTAAAATAGACCTTAAAATGAGATCACTTTGGCAAAATTGATTAGAAAAATGTTTTAAATATGTTAAAATTTAAGAGTTTGAATATGACACGACAGTGGTTTTACACACAAAAAAATATTCTTTCCTGGTCACTATTCCATCACTTATCATGTATGTCATTAGTGTTTGAAAGAATTAAGCACAAGAAAATAAATGGTGATGCTCAATTTCTCACTAGTAATCTATGCATTCATTTTTTCATTTTTTAATGTATCAAATGTTTATTTTATGATAGCCCTAAACATAAAATAATTTAATCAGTATTTGATGAATGAATGAAAAAAATCACACATATAAATGGAAAATACAAAAGTGAAAAATTTTTCTAAATCTTCAGGAAGCTTAAAGAAAATGAGGTATAATCGTAATATATTCATAAACAACTTTAGGATAAAACCACAACATACAACATGTCTAGTAACAATCAAATGCACTATTTCCACTTATCACAATATAGTAGAATCAAAACAATGAACAAATCTTTATAATGTATATATACACACTAGACATTACAAAAATCATTTTAAAATGTCAATATCCCCCTCTGATCTGTAGTTGGACAAAGTTGTGCTGTATTGTTTTATTTTTGACTTTTTGCAACAAAGGAGAAAACACCATGAAAAGCCGACGTATCTCAGTAACAGTGTGATAAAAAACACAGAATTTGACTTTTATGTGTGATTTGGTGAAGATTCAAGAAGTGGGGCGTTGCTGTAAATTGAATGCTGTCAGAATATGAAGATAATTCTATGACTGGTCATCTTAATAGATCTTACCTAGAAGACAGGAAGAATGAAGTAAGTTCAAAGCTGTAATTGGTGGGCAGCATTCACTCATAAGTCAGCACAGGAGAAGGATATAGGATCTTTTCTGTGGTTTGGTCAATGACCTTTTGCTTTGCTTTTTTTTATTCAAAATTCAGAAATTATTAATGAATGGATATATTTTCATCTTGATTCATTATGATCAGAGGGATCTTGTCTGATGGTAGTCTGCGAAATTGTTTATGTTCAACAAGAGAATATCTTGGTCCAGCTGTAAATGTCTCGCTGACAGAGGTGAGCTAGTTCTTGGACTGTCAGAGACTGTTCTTCTAGTTTTCGAAATAAAAGCATCGAGATTCTGGGAATTTAGAAAGGTATTCATAGAAATCAAAAACTAATGAAAACCAAAACAATGGAGAATGACAAAAGCAGAAACAAATGAGTATTTACTATTAATATATGACTTTCTGTGTATAAAGTTGATAATTAGACAAATCAAGTGCATGGTGTTAGAAATCAGGATAGTGGTTATTTTGAGGAAAAGTTGAGATCCTTTTGTTAATGTGTATACTACAAAATTTAATGTTACTTATATAGCTTATGTCTGGTTTCACATTTTATTTCTTTTGAGCACCCTCAATGTGAGAATGAGCTAGAACCTCCCTAGGGGTTAAGTTAGATACTGCTTATTCATAACATTGCACTGAGGGAATAGGATGAGGGTTCCATTCAAATAATTAAGTCGTATATTTGATCCTTAAGCATCTGTTTTGCTTTTATGGTCTCTGAAATTACAGCACATAAAGCAGACGTTGAGCAGAAGGAAAAGGATACAGTAGGATACAGTAGATAGGGATCAAGGAATTTACTAAGGCAGATGAGATGAAAGAACTGACCCTGGCCGTAAGCACTGCCCTAAGAAAATATTTAGGAAGCCTCCAAACACTATGCGTCAAGCAAAGATTTCCTTATTGCTTTTTCCTCTGGCCTCCCGTATTACCGAATCCCTGATCTTTCTTGATGGAACCAGTGGCAAAGAGGTCCCAAAAAGCCAACACGGAGACTCTTTTCTTTGGAGTAAGAGCAGCTCTACAAACAGTACTTTCGCTTTCTTTTTTTCCTTTTTTATCTTTTCTTCTTTTGAGAATAGTAAGACAAAAAATATTTAATGCCAATAAGGAATTACATAATCTAATAACCTATTGGATTGTCGGGAAGGATGTATAGGAGAGAATAGTGGCATCATAACAAGCATATTGCATCACTGTCTTGTTATAAAATCATTGGTATAATAATAGTATTTTCCTCTTTTTTTCTATAAAGTTAACCACATATGGCTCTTCATGTGTTTGGGGAAATACATTGGTGAGAGACTAAACTACACATGTGACAGTAGGAGCCAAAAATTCAAGTTATGGTGATGCCCAAATTGAGTATGTTATGGTTTCAAAATAGGAGGTTGTTTTCCTTTAGGATGTGCAACGAGACAAAACTATGGGAAAAGGAATTATTAATAGTTAGACAAAGCAACTGCTGAAGTAGAACAAGATATTGAGATTCCAGGAGATGGTGGCACAGAGGAATTGGAAAGGGCATATAAAGTGCATGCATTATGCTATAGGCTTCTGTTAAAAAGCAAAATGGTGAGGATAATTTAATAAAGCAGATAATTTAGTTAAATTATATTAATATGATCATATTATTTTTTTCCCAAATTTCTTTGTCTTGTGGGGTTCTTAGATTCTGTATAACATTATAATAGCTTGGCTAAATTTGAACTCTGTATCCAGACTGAGCTCCAATCTTGATTCATTCTAAATTCCATCATCTGTAAATGGGAATAATGAGAAAAATATCAGAAAATCTGCCACGGATTTGTTTTGAAGATTAAAGATGCATATATTATTGATAGTCAGCCTCCCTAGGATTATTATAAGGACTATATAATATTTACTATTATTTTTCTTCCTTCCAATATCATCATTACCATCATTTAATCATCCTTCCAATTATCATTTTACTTCATCCAGTCTTGACTTTATCCCCCAGCACTTTCCTTCATACCAACACAAAAGTAATTAAAAAGACAAAGGTGATGGATCACATTTCCTGCCAGTTTAAAATCATCTGGGAATCCTAATTCACTTCAGGAAGAATAAAACTTTGTATCTGTAGTTTATCAGGTCCTTCGTGATCTATTTTCCGGGCACCTCTTCAGATTTGCATCTTACCTTTTACCACATGTATCTTTCGCCTTCGTCATGGCAAGCTAGCTGCTGTCCCTTAACCCTGCCATCTTTCATTTCTCCTTTATTCCCAGGACAATGCTGCACGCTGCCTGGAAAGATACATCTCAGCTGCTGAAACAGAATTTCTTCTCCAAGAGTCTGCTAGTATATTACCTCCTCTGGATGTCTTCTTACTGCTTTTCACACTTTTGGTATAAGTTTGTGTTCCTCAGATTTATATAGCGTCATCTGCATATGCTTCTGATACTGTTCTTAAAATTTAACGCTCTATTGTCCTTTTCATTTTATCTGTATTTTCTAGATCCTCAATATATAGTTGACACTAAAACAAAGAATGAGACAGATGTGCCCTGAGACCCACATAACATGGAATAATAAAAGAAAAATACTAGCATATGACTATGAAAGAGGCATGTTTTACAGAATTTTAAAATGTCTATTAAATTCTCCCAGTTTCAGTGTGAAAAAGAAAGAGGACAATTATGCTATTATTGGTCTTTCATATTAACCTACATTTTTGGTCTTTTGTGAACAAGAATGTTAAATATGAAACAAACTTTAGATTCCAGAGGCTTTTCATATTTTTATGTATACTTAATACTTACAACAATCCCATGTAATAATTTGTTATACACATGAGAAAAGTGAAGCTGACAAAAGCTAGAGCACCAGGATGGCTTCAAATATTGGGTTTCTAGAAGTTTTTTATTATTTTTTTGTTTGTTCTACTACTATTCTTGTCTGATAAAAAGGCTTGAGTTTTCCTAAATAAACATTTTCTCATTTAATCCCAAATCAAGCATTATTTAATTCAAATAACATTTTGTTTTTGCTTATTTCTTTTAGCATATTGTTTCGAGGAGAATGAGAGCATTTACTTTTTATATAGTAGGAGAAAAATAAATACTTGGTTTAAAATTTATATACTTTTAAATAATAAGAATATAATGGGAAAATGCAAAAAAAAAAAAAAACTTTGTTATCTGTTCCTCTCCTGCCAGATCAATCTTCTGAAATAGGACACAAGTGTGCCATCCAGGGACCTCTCCTTCTTTTCACTAAGTAGAAAAATTACCGGCAGAGAAAAACAGGTGTACTGAAAACTTATCTGCCTTGAGATGAGACAGAAGCAGCATAAGAACTCTGGCAACATGAAAAAACAAGGCATTTTGACATCCTCACATGGTTATACTAGGTTTCCAGCAATGAATTCCAACCTAAAGAAGACTGTTGAAATGTAAGGTATAGAATTTAGAATACAGATGACAAATGACATGAATAAGATTGAAGAGACAGTTGAAAACAAAGAATTCAGAAACATAAATCAGGACATGAATGAAAAATTCTTTAAAGAGATAGGTAATATAAGAAAAGATATAATAAAACTTAACGAAATGAAAGAATCATTTAGAGTATTTCAAATGCAACGGAAAGCTTTCACTCACTAGATCAAGCAAAAGAAAGAATATCAGAGAATGAAGATAAGCCTTTTGAATTAACCCAGTCCATCAAAAATGTAGTAAAAAATAATAAAGAAGAATGAACAATCACATAGTTATGGGACCAGTAAAATGAGATAATATAAGAACTGAGGGAAAAGAAGAAAAATCAAAAGGCATGGAAAATCTACTTGAGGGAATAATTGAGGAAAACTTTCCTGGTATCACCAGATATTTAGATATCCACATACAAGATGATCGCTGAACACCTGGATGATTCATTACAAATAGGAAATCATCAAGACACATAGTAACCAGTCTAGCCAAAGTCAAAATGAAGGAGAAAATCATACAAATTGCAAGATGAAAGCAACAACTAACTTACAAAGGAAAACATAACAGACTAACAGCAGATTTCTCAGCAGAGACCTTACAAGCCAGAAGTGACTGCAGTTCCATTTCTACTCTTCTTACACACAATAACTTCCAGCCAAGAATTTTGTGTCCTGCAAAACTAAGTTTTATAAATGAAAGAAAAACGAAGCCTTTCCTAGAAAAACAAACACTAGGGAATTTGTCACCACTAGACTTGTATTACAGGGAATACTTAAAAGTACTCTATACATAGAAAACATAAATTGATACCCACAGTGTAAAAACACTGGAAAGTTAAAGCACACAGCTCTTAAGAAACAATAGCACTATAGGGAAAACAAAATGAGGTATTATTCAACATGATGAACATAACAGTATCCCACATATATTAATAAATAAGAATACTGAATGTGAACGTTCTTAATGCTCCATTTAAAAGACACAGACTGGCCGAAATGATGAAAAATCAAAAACCAAATATATGTTGTCTCCAAGAAACTCATCTAAGTCACAAGGACTCTCATAGCCTCATGGTTTAGGAATAGAAAAAATTCCACACAAATGGAAACTAAAGGTGAGCAGGAGTAGATATTCTCATATCAGATAAAATAGACTTCAAATTTATGATGGTTAAAAAGGTAAAAACAGTCATTAAATAATGATAAAAGGAAAAATTCAGCAAGAAAATAAAAAAAATCTTAAATATATATGTACCTAACACAGAAGAGCCAAGATTGATAAAACAAATTCTACTACATCTAAGCAAAGAGATAAACATCAGCATGATTATAGTTGAGAAGTTCAACATTGAACTGATAGAATTGGATAGATCATCAAAGCAGAAAATTTACAACAATAAAAAAACCACTGGACTTAATAGGGACTGTAGAATAGATGGAAATAACAGTCATTTACAGAGTATACATTTTTTTTCTCATTAGCTCATTGGACATCTTCCAAGATAGGTCATATGTGATGCCATAAACAAGTCTCATAAAATTCAGAAAAAACAAAGTCATATCATGTATCTTCTCAGGACACAGTAGAATAAAACTAAAAATCAATTCCAAGGAGGAAGTATCAAATCTACATAAAGTCATGGAAATTATACAACATGCTGCTGAACAGTCCTTAACTCAATGATGAAATTAAAATGCAAAAATAGATTTTTGAAACTGAAAGACAAAGAGGATACAAGCTTCCAAAATCTGTGGCATACAGAGAAAGCAGTGCTAAATTCAGAGCCTAAAATACCTGTATCATAAAAAAGAACAATTACAAATGAAAAACCTGATGCCATACCTCAAGGAACTAGAAAAATAAGAAAAATCAGACCCAAAGCTAGCAGAAAAAAAGAAAGAAAGAAAGAAAGAAAGAAAGAAAGAAAGAAAGAAAGAAAGAAAGAAAGAAAGAAAGAAAGAAAGAAAGAAATATCAAAGCTCAGAGCAGAACTAAATGAAATGGAAAACGAATATATAGCAGAAAGGATGAATGAAACAAAAAGTTGGTTTTTTGAAAAGATAAAAAAATCAATAGAACACTAGGTATATTATTCAGAAATAGAAGAGAAAGTACTTTAACTATATCAGAAATGAAAAAGGAGACATCACAACTGATATCAGAGAAACACAAACTATCATACATGACTACTATGTAAATCTCTACACATGCAAACTAGAAAACCTTGAGGAAATAAATAAATTTTTACAAACACATAACTTCTCAAGCTTGAGTCAGAAAGACATAGAAATCCTGAACAAACCAATAATGAGTAGGGAGATTGAAACAATAATAGAAATAACTTCCCAGCAACAACAACAAAAATGTCCTGGATCAGACGGATTCACAGCTGAATTCTACAAGATATACAAAAAAGAACTGGCATCCATTCTACTGAAACTGTTTCATAACATCAAGAAGGAGGGACTCCTCCCTAACTTGTTCTATGAAGCCAGTATCACCTTGATACCAAAGCCAGGAAAGAACATAACAAAAAGGGAAACAACAGACTAATATCCCTTATGAACATAGAGACAAAAATCTTCAACAAAATACTAGTATACTGAATTCAACAGCACATCAAAAAGATAATTCACCTTGATCAAATGCGTTTCATCCCAATATTGCAAGAATGGTTCAATATATGCAAATCAATAAATGTGATTCACCACATAAACAGAAGCAAAAATAAAGACCATATGACATCTAAGCAGATGCAGAAAAAAAACATTTGATAGAATTCAGCATCACTTCATGATAAAAACTGTCAACAAATTAGGCACACAAGGAACATACCTTAAAAAAGCCATATATGACAAACACTGGCTACATAATACTGAATGAGGAGAAATTGAAAGCATTCTCCCTAAGAATTGGAAGAAGACAAGTGTGTCCACTGTTACCACTTCTATTCAACATACTAATAGTACTAGAAGTTCTAGCCAGAGCAATCAAGACAGAGGAAGAAATAGAGGGTATCCACACCAGGAAAGAGGAGGTTAAACTATATCTGTTTGCTGACAATATGATCTTTTTTTCTAGAAAACCATGAAGACTCTGCTAAAAGACTCCTAGAAGTGATGAATAAATTCAGCAAAGTCTCAGCTTATAAAATCAATATATGCAAATCAATAACATTTCTGTATACTAATAACAGTTAAGCTGAGAGTCAAATAAAAAATTCAATATCTTTACAATAGCTGCAAAGAAAATAAAATACCTAGAAATATACTTAACCAAGGAGGTGAAAGATCTCTACAAGGAGAACTACAAAACACTGATGAAAGAAATCATATATGTCACAAACAAATGAAAAAACATCCAATGCTCATGGGTTAGAATAATTAATGTTGTTAAAATGTCATACTGCTCAAATTGATTTACAGATTCATCACAATTCCTGTAAAAACACAAAAATATTTTCATAGATCTAGATAAATTAATCCTAAACTTCATATGGAACCAATAAAGAGCCAGAATATCCATAGCAATCTTACGCCAAAAGAACAAACCTAGAAGCATCACATTATGTGACTGTGAATTATACTACAAGGCAATAGTAACCAAAACAACATGTTACTGGTATAAAGATAGAGACATAGACCAATAGAACAGAATAGAGAACCTAGACATAAAACCATACATCTATGATCAACTGATTTTCAACTTTGTAGACAAAAACATACACTGAAGAAAGTATACCCTATTCAATAAATGGTGCTGGGAAAATCGCATAGCCATATACAGAAGAATGAAACACAATCTGGTATCTCTCAACATATACAAAAAATTAATTTAATCTGGTTAAAGACTTAAATGTAAGATCTGCAGCCATAAAAAATTCTTGAAGAAAAGATAGGGAAAACTCTACTAAACATCAGTCTATAGAATGAATTTATGATTAGAATCCAATTGGCAAATACAGTAATAATAAAAATAAACAAATGAGACTTAAGTAAATTAAAAGTTTCTGCAAAGCAGGATAAATAATCAAGAGAGTAAACAGACATTTAGAATGTGAGAAAATATCTGGAAACTGTACATCCAACAAATGATTAATATCCAGAATTTACAAAAAACTCAAATCAGCAAGAAAAAAAACTAATGATCCCAGACCTCCTGAAGGGGTCATACAGCTATTTAATTAGGTAATTATATAGTATTGAAAGAGAAATACTTTCTTTTAAATGTTTAAGTGTTTACATATGTGTGTGTGTACATATGTTTCTTTTTTAATGGGGTAGAAAATATGAAATAAAACTTATCATTTCAGTACTTTATGTGTACAGTTCAGTGACAAGTAAATTTATATTTTTGTGCAACCATCACCACCATTCATACACAGAAGTTTTTCATCTTTACAAATTAAATTTCTATACCCATTAAACAATAATTTCCAATTTTTCCCTCTCTTCCTTCCCTGGAAACCATCTTTGTACTTTCTGTCTCTAGGACTTATGATTATTCTTGGTACCTCATAAAAGTGAAATCATACTATTTGTCCTTTTGTTTCTGACTTATTTTACTTAGCATTAATGTCTTTAAGTTTTATCTGTGTTTTAGCATGTGTCAAAATTTAAATTCCTTTTTAGGATGAATAATATCCCATTGTTTTTGTGTACCAGAAAATTATAGAAAATTAGAAAACATGCTCCCAGTATAATACTGGAACACTGTGCTTGTGACACGTGACAAATTGGCCATAATTAAGGGACCAGCGGTAAATCATCAGATGATGGAAGTAGGACATCCAAGTTCAGAAGTTTAGGCATGAACAGTCTAAAAGGCATAAATAAGCTGCATGGTAAAGCATTCCAGAGTCCAAAGTCATCATCACTGTTGCACCTCAGCTCAAACCCATAGTTGCATTGAGTCCTTTACAACCTGTTGAAAGGAAAAGAACAAAACGAATCTCGGTTCCTATATGGGCCAATTTGGTAATTTGGACAAGCTGAAAATGGACTCTAGTCGCACTAAAACCATCCTCAGAAGTTGTCCTTAAAGATAGTGATGAATAGACATCCTACCAAAAGACAGACTATCAAATGATACTGCCAGTTATCTTCTGAGTTGGAAGAGAAGTGGCTTGATGTAAGACAGTATATGGGTTCATAGGCAATGGTTAATGGCTTGGCTGGCTGATCAGGGAACTAGAAAGAGAAAGACTGGATGGTCAGAGGAAAAGGATTATAAGGAAAAAAGCATGTGGACAACCTACAGCAAAGGGCAAAAGGTGTGGAGATTATTATCTTGTTTGTTAACACCAACTACAGAGCCACCATACAAGAGTGACAATAACTTAGTAAATTGACATTTATTAGATTGTATCATTGGCCACCCAATGCTAGCACAAGGTTAATGTGATAAAAATATCCATGGTGTCAGGGATGGATGTATTCATAACTTTATAGTATACTATCAGCATAGGCTGATTTAGTTCTTGCCTCAGCCTAATGTCTGGACAGGTAGCCATGGAGACATACATTGAGCCTGATAAGGCACCATCCTTCTAGGGAACCTACCTAGCCATTTTGTTATGTGTCTATTATACACATATATCCTCTAAAAGGGAAGAATTTCTGTGGATGGGATTCAGTATTTATGTTCCAGGTATGGATTTTCTTTTCTTGTCTGCAGGACTCAGCCAGCAACATCATCTGAGGGCTGATAGAGTATTTGAACCAGTGTCACAGGACCAAATAGGCCATTTCTTTGGACCAAACTACATATTTACAATGAAGGAGGTACAGCAGGAGACACATATCCATGGGATCCACTGACCACATTATTAACCGCACTAGCCAAAAACTGTCATCCTGGGAAACCATGGAATGGCATTTTAAAGGAACAGTTGAGGCACCAACTTGGAGATGATATTGTGTGAATATGGAGTGTCATTCTTCAACACAAGCTAAATCAATCACCACTATATAGTGATGTGTCCCCAAAAGGTAGATTACACGGGTCCTGGGAATAGAAGTAGGACTGGCTCTGCTACCATTATCACAGTGACTCACTTGGGAAAGCTGTGCTTCTGGTCTCCACAACTCCAAGTTCTACAGATAAGAGGTTCAGATTCCCAGAAATGGTAAGCTTACATCAAAGGATGCCAGCTGCCACTTTGGCATTTTGTGCTCTTTATTGTCAAGAGACCAGCATGGGACGGGCGATTGATCCTGATCCTCAGGTTGAGGTAGAGCTGCTGTTACAAGGTGGTGTAGAAGATAATACCTTTGGTATTCAGGTTGTTACTGCAGCAACTCTGTCCTCTTTTGATTAATTTTGACAGTACATCAACAAAGGTATAAGCTATGGCCTGAGGAGTGTATCATGAGCTGTGGTTCAAACCACTCAGGGTTGAGTGTCTGGGTCACCATATTAGATAAGCCCTTTGGTCCAGCTGAGGTGCTTGTCGAATAAAAAGGAAAGCTAGAATGGTTAGAAATGGTTAGCAGAGAAGGAAGATGGTTGGTTTCATTTGTGGCCCTGAGACTAGCTGCAAAGGTAGGGGTGGTAGTTTGTTCTATTCTTCGATAGATGAATATGTTTCCCCAGAAAAAGACACATGGAACTGCGTAGTGCATGTCCAAGATGGGATGAACTTATTATAAGAAAGAAGTTGATTCAACGGTGGGGGCTGAGGGTAGACCCTGTGCCGGCTGCAATTCATTGCCTAGATTTCTCATCAGGAAACGGCAAACATTCCCTCATCTATTGGGCATATCGTCTACTGGCTGCCAAATTAATTCATTCCCAGAAATGTTCTTCAGCTGAAGACAGATTTCTTGCCGCAAATAAAATCTTCTCAGGGACAGCTTACATCCATTGATTTGTCCTTTAGCATACAAAATCCCAACCTCTTGTCTTAATCTGGATTTTCTCAGAAAGACCATCCCAGCCCCATAGATTCCCCCTGGGATTAGCTTATGTTTTAGTAGCAAGTGCTATTGCATTTTAAGTTCTTTTCCCCCAATTCTACTTCCCTCACTTTCTTAGCTATTTCAATTTGCTTGTTTTTTGGTTTTCTTTTTTCCTGTAAGCACTGTCCAATAAAATTATTGCTTGCAAAGCTCAGTCTCTGAGTTTGTTTTATGGAGAAGCTGATTTAGGAATCCTGTTATTAAGTGACTTGACATTTAGTGGGGAAATTAGAAGGACAAAAATATTATTAACGAAGTGAAAAAGTACAATGTAAGAAGCAGCGATCTGAGCATATCACTAAAGACCCAAGGAATCCAGAAGAGCAAGTCCATTGGCTCCTCTGTACCGGGGTTCAAAGCTAATCAAAGACTTTATTCTTTACATTTGGTATTGCTAATCTAGCCCAGTATATAAAATTGATGTCGGCAGTAAGAGGTCCCAAAAAAATGCTGCTGATGTGGAACTGCATATGTAGAGGCCCGCATAAGCCAGTTGGTCCTTTGGGAGGTCTGAATCTACTTTTGGTCTGATTTTATTTGAAGGCTTAGTTTAAACTTCATTTCTCTGATACATACATCACTACCAAGCTTGAATACTAGCACGTGTTTGGATTTTCACAATCCTGGGCGTTGAAAGCTTTGACAGGGTCAATGTTGTTGGTCTCTTAGGAACTGAAATGAGAATGGAAATAACTTGTATCTTATCACTAGGTTTCGAAATGGGGAACCTCTCTTCTTCCATCATACATTTAGGGTAGCAAAGGTAAATCTTTCTCCTTCAGGCCTTACAGAACCTAAACTCAAGATCTGTTGTTCACTTATTACACGAAAAGGCACTCACACATTTTCACTTTAAAAGTATTATTACAATGTTATCCATAACAACTTAAATTTTGGGAAAAGGTAAATACATGTAATTTTGAGTACCTTTTGTTTTCATGCCAATGTTACATAATGGATGAAAGGGAGATAAGAAAACCATGTCATATTCTTTAAGATTTCCAAGGTGTTATTACTTCTGACCCTAAGAGACAGTATATGATACTATATACCGAATTGTATATGATACTATATACCGATACTATATACCGAATGATACTATATACTACAGCTACCGAATTAGTAGCTGATGTAGAATAGAAGCAAAAGAATTGAATCTGAAGAGGTCAAAAAATTTCAGGAGTGTGAACAATATAGTCCTGCATTGTCCAATAATGTAACCATTAGCCACATGTGGGTACCGTGTTAGTCGGTTTTGCATTGCTACAAAGGAAATGCCTGAGGCTGCTCATGGTTCTGCAGGCTCTGTGAGAAGCATGGCTCCAGTATCTGTTTCTATTGAGGGATACAGGGAGCTTCCAATCAAGGCAGAAGGTGAAGGGGGAGCAGATGTGTCTTATAGTGAGCGAGGGAGCAAGAGAGAGAGGTGGGGTTGCCAGGCTCTTTATAATAACCAGCTCTCTTGTGAACTTACAAATGAGAACTCACTCATCACTGCAGGGTGGGAGGGCACCAAGCCATTCATGAGGGATCTGCACCAATGACCCAAACATCTCTTACTGGGCCCCAGCATCAACACTGAGGATCGAATTTCAACATGAGATTTGAGGGGGAAAACATCCAAAACATATCAACTGCTTAATTTAAAACAGGTAAAATTAATTAAATTTAAATATTTAGTTCCTCAGTCATACTAGCTATGTTACAAATAGTCACGTGTGACTCCCAGCTACTGTATTGGAAAGTGCAGATATCTAACTACAGTACTTTTATCATTGCAGAATGTTCTATTGGACAAAATGAAATAGATTTTGAGAGTTCATGAAATAATTCCATGATTTAAGTTGAAGACATAGTAAGCTATCTACCATCTTTAATGATTGAATAAAAAGTGAGAGTAGTAATTACTTTTTCTCAGGAGACAGTTGGTCTCCTACAGAACAGGAATGTAGGGAAAGAAAATACACTCCATGGAAACTTGTAAATCCAGATACTTAAGGCAATCAATCTTGGTAGAACTTTGAAATGGCAAACCAGGATTTGAAGCCCCTGGTCCACCACATTAAACCACTACAAATAGACATGCTAACAAGTGATGTGTACACACATACACACACACACACGCACACACATCTCTCAGATTACTTTGTCCATATTGAATAAATTCAACATCAATGAAGGACAAAGTTTCATTTTTTATTGATTTTAGTGCACAAGTAATGCTACATCTGAGATATTAAAAGGGATGCATTCACAAAATATAATGATTAATCAGAAAAAACAGTTTTCAATCAATCGATTTTAAATTTTTCGTGTAGTATATTTCCAATTACTAATTCAATTGGAAGATAATTATTGTTTCTAAAACCTAAAAAATACTGAATTTAATAATTCTAAATGCAATTTAAGTATTGTAGTATTAAAGGGTTGTATTTTCAACATTTATTTAAGTATATAACATTTGTCACTACCTAATGACATTTAATATTTAAATTTTGGAAAAAATGATTAAATATTTTCAGATAACACATTATTTTAAGCATACGACATAATTTTTATGTTCAGAATATAGCAATTACGTAGAGGCTGAGTATTTTTGAACTTATTCAACATTAAAAAAAAACGATCTTAGATATTATCTCTTGCTGTAATTGTTTTCCTCAAAAAAATTCAGAAAATGTAGAGGTAAAAAAACAACAACAACAACTTTCCTTTGGATAAATGTTTACTAGTAGGATTGCTAGATCGTATGGTCATTCTATAATATTTGTGGGTTTTTTGAGAAACATCCATAGTGTTCTCCATATGGCTGTACTAGTTTAAATTTCCACCAGTATTATAGGAGTTCCATTTTTCTCTGGATCCTTGTGATCATTTGCTATTTTTTATCTTTTTGATGATAGGCATTCTTCCTGGGATCACAATCTAATTGTGATTTTGATTAACATTTCCCTGATGTTTAGTGAGGTTGAGCATTTTTCTTTTCATATATTTGGTGGCCATTTGTATGTCTTCTTTTGAGAAATGTCTGTTCAAATTATGTGCCCATTTTTAAATCAGATTATTTGTTTTACGCTGTTGAGATGTTTGAGTTGCTTATATATTCTGGATATTAATTCACTGTCAGATGAGTAGTTTGCAAATATTTTCTCTCATTCTGTGGGTTGTCATTTCATTCTGTTGAAAGTTTCCTCTGCTGTGCAGAAGGTTTTTAGTTTTCTATAATTCCATTTGTTTACTTTTGCTTTCATTGACTATACTTTTGATATCTTATTCATAAAATATTTTCCTAGACCAGTGTCTTGAATCATTTCTTCTATGTTTTCTTGCAGTAGTTTTATAGTTCCAGGCCTTACATTTAAGTTTTTGATTCATTTTGAGTTGAATTTGTATAGGATAAGAGGTGAAAGTCTAGTTTCATTTTTCTGCAAGTGGGTATTCAGTTGGCTCAGCACTATTTATTTATTTATTTATTTGCATTTCAATAGAATTGGGAGGTACAGTTGTTTTTTTTTTTCTTACATGGATGAATTGCATTAAAATAATGGTGAAGTCAGGGTTTTCAATTTACCCATCCTCAGATTCATGTATGTTGTTTCCAATAAGTAATTTCTGATCTCTCACCCCCTAGCCTCCCCTTTTCTTAGTTTCCAATGTCCTTTACACCTCTTTATGGTCATACATACCCAACATTAAGCCCCCAATTATAAGTGAGAACATGTGATATTTGTTTTTCCATTCCTGAGATACTTCATTTGGAATGATGGTCTCCTGTTTCCATCCAAGTAGCTACAGAAGACATTATTTCATTCTTTATGACTGAATATTATTCACGGAATGTGTGTATATATATGTAGATGTATGTATATGTGTGTGTGTATATTTATGTGTATATATATATATATATCATATTTTCTTTATTCACTCATCAGTTGATGGGCAACTAGATTGATTCCATATCTTTGCTGTTGTGAATTGTGCTGCCATAAACATACAATGCATGTGTCTTTCGATAAAATGACTTCTTTTCTTTTGGGGAGATACCCGGTAATGGGATTGCTAGATTGAATGGTAGATGTACTTTTTGTTCTTTGAGAAATATCCATACTATTTTCCATAGAGGTTGAATTAATTTACATTCCCACCAACAGTGTACAAGTTTTCACTTTTCACTGCACTCTTGACAATATCTGTTGTTTTTTGACTTTTTAGTAATATCTACATTTATATAATGTCAATACCAATAATTACACAGTCAAAATAGCTATTGCTTTTATGTAAACTTACATGATGGCAAATAACTCATCATATCAATTTATTTCACTGAATTAGGTTGTTTAGGAACTGTAATCTTAACACAGATTATAGCCATTATAAAAATTAAGTAAAAATAATACCCGTGTGTGTGTGTGTGTGTGTGTGTGTGTGTGTGAATGAGAAGGAAAGGGAGAGAGAGAGCACACCCATGCTCATGTTTAGATTCATGTCTCACCTCTAAAACTGATGTATTTCAATTCCATTTGAATTGCTCTGTTTTCTTCAGTAGAACATATTAATACAAAGCAGAGCAGGTTAGTTATGTAGTATAGTATATGCAATATCTGAAACTATGTAAGAGTACAGATCTGTGTTTTAGGCTTTAGATTTTCTCCTCTTGCACTTAAGGCTTTTGTCTGTCTATTTCCATGTTAGCAGACCACATCACACCAGAGCAAGTTGCCACTGAGCCCCAAAGAGCCATCCTTAGATGTCAGATGCTGCAAACCCACTGACTGAACACTCTTTATTAAACTGCCAGGCATGATTTATGGATACAGGTTTTGAGGTCTCTGTGTTACATTACTACATATTCAGCAGCTTTATCAGAATCAAGTTCAAAAACAGAAAGTATGTCTGACCTCATTTAACAACACTTTTGACATTGAAATGTGATGAACTGACAGTACAGAAAACAAATCATATTTTGGTGTTGGATAAGAACAACACTCAGGGAAAAGAAACCGGTTACATTAACATTCTTCGATTTCCTTTATCTCTTTGAGCATTTTGAATGCTACATATTCTCATGAGGGAAAAGTACTCAAAATTCTAAGAAATTTGGGATTTATTTCAAATCATAGAGACTAAATAGGGTAGAGAAATGAAGAGAAAAGTAACTCTGTGACTAATTATTTCAGAATTGCAATTGCAGTGCAAAATCCAATGTTCCTTAAAATAGTAGGCAGACATCTGATTGAGAGGAAAAGAAATTTTGCCTTGTAAACTTCAACATTTGATGTCCAGTGAAAAGACAAAGTAGGTTAATAGCTCAGGCTTCTCTGAATGACTAATGACAATGTCAGATCTATTTTAGAAGGAGATATCACTGCTGTTAAAGTATCTTGAGGCTCATGAGCCCTTTTATTGAAAATACACAAAGAAAAGCAGTGATCGGGGTCACCATTCACTGTGCACACTAAACAAAGTAATGACATGGATTATTGGAAACTTCAAACATTTTATCAAGCAGGAAAAATTGAATTAGTGAGAACAAGAATACCACAAAGCATCAAAAACCAAGAGGAATAATTTTAAAACGCTAGACTAGCACATTTCAAACATCAAATTCTTCACCCTTTTACCCAGACATGTGGGAGTGGTGAATTAATCACAAATACATTGTGCATTAGTTAATTTTAAAACTGGTTAGTGTTTGATTTAGCTAAGTAACGTTTTTATCTGGTTAGACTTGTCACACTCCTACAAGCTACCTGCTGTCTGCCTCAAGACTATTAAGAATGATGATCTAATATTTAATACATTCAAAAAGGGAACTTAAAATAAGATTTGAAGAAAAACCAAATTATATTGACCAGCATAGCCATCAGAAATGGTAGAAGAGAATCTTTGCAAAGGGCTGATGATTAGAAAAAAGGAGTACATAGCTTCCTGTTTTATTAATTCTTTTAAGATATAGGTGAATTTCACATAAACAAAATATCCCTTATTATTCCACTGTTAGAATTATAATTATGAACAACCTTAACTACTACTTTAGGGATTAATAATTTTGAGGAATTTATGTTAAAATGTCTTACTTAAATTTAAGTAGCTATTTATTTTACATACATTTTGTTTAAATTATTTTGTTCAAGAAACACATAAAAAATAAATCTAATAATATAAAAGATTATAAAAAATTAAACCGATTATATTGAGTTCCTTATCCTATTTCTGTATTATGAATTTTGACATTTTTTGTTTCACTTAATTGCCTTATATTCATTTCATTCAGATAAATTATTTTAATTTGTAGAATAAATAAATAATTATAACTTAAGGGTTTACAATTCTTTAATATTACTATGACTCATCTTTGTAATTTCATTATGGAAAAATGCTATATTATATCTTTTACTTCTTTTCATGTTTCTCACTATTCCTTTAAAGCAATTTTTGTAATATCACCATGTAGTGTATATTTTTTGAATTTTTATGCAATAGTTAGTTTATATGAATATCTATCTTCATTCACATTATATTTATTTAATATATTTTAATTTCTGTATTTCATACTTATGGCTTTACACAATGAATATGTACTCATACTTCATACTTTATCAGCAATCTACCTTCTTTATAGTAGTTAATCATTCTTATTCTGAAAAATAACTTTCAAGAAGATATATCCAGATATACATCTAAAACTATAAAAATTGAGATCCCAAATATTTCTAGATAGATGGATTTGATCCAGTAATTCACATAAAATGTTGATTTATACATATAGCTGCTAACTTAAACATTTTCATGTTATTGTTGTATTTTTTTCTTTGTAGGGTGGCAAACCTTTAAATACTTTGCAGTAAGTTTATTTTAACATTATTTAGATGCCATGCATTCTTGAAATTTTAATCTTATCCAAATTGTACCTTTGGCAAAAACTAGTAGTCTCATAATACAAATGATTTTAATTGACAAACTTAAATAATCGTATTTCATTTTAACAATGTTGTTAATTTCTATGTAGTAAGGTGATTTGAGTTTCTCTTGGTTAGAATAATCTAGGCTTGCTATGCTAAAAAACATCTTAATATGTAGCAAAACAGATGCTTATTTATCTCTTACAAATTCTACTCTGGGTCCATGAGTTTTTTAGGTTAGTTTCTCAACGTAGACACTTAGCAATCGAAGCTGTCTTTCTACTTCCTCAGCTTAGAGTAATCTTCATTATTTCTTCTCATACTTTGTTGTCCAGAATTTGCCATAATTTTCTATAATTTAAAGCAAGTCTGAAAATACAGACTTTTTGTTCTTTCATCTATTCTGAAAAACTCTGCCTTTTAATTGGAATGTTGACTGCAATATTAACGTAATTGTAGAAATTGTTAGAGGAGTTTTATCTACATTTCTTCCAGAATTTTATGATTTCATGCCTTACATTTAAGTATTTTATCCATTTGAAATTAATTTTTGTAAGTGGTGAGATATAGGGGTCCTGTTTTATTCTTCTACATGCGGCTATCCAATTTTCCCCCCACCATTTATTGAATAGGGCTTCTTTCTCCCCAGTGTATGTTGTTGTCTTCTTTGTTGCAGATCAGTTGGTTGTAGCTAGATAGTTTTATTAATACATCTGGATTCGCTGTTCTGTTCCATTGGTCTATGTCTCTATTTTTGTACCAATACCATGGTATTTTCATTACTATAGCCTTATAATACAGTTTGAAGTATAAGACTTCAAAGGCTATTACAGCAACAAAAACAAAAATAAACCAATGGGACTTTATTTAGTTAAAAAGCTTCTGAACAGCAAAGGCAATAATCAACAGAGCAAACAAACAACTTACAGAATGGAAGAAAATATTCACAAACTATACATCTGATAAAGGGCTAATATCCAGAATCTACAAAGAACTCAAATAAGCAAGAAGAAAACAAACAACCCCTTGAAAAAGTGGGGAAAAAAAAAAGTAGGGAAAAGACATGAATAGAAGCTTTTCAAAGGAAGATAGCAAATGGCCAAAAACCATATTAAAAAATGCTCAACATCACTAATCATCAGGGAAATGCAAATTATAACCACAAAGAGATATTACCCTGCTCCAGTCACAATGGCTATCATTAAAAAAATCAAAAAAACAATAGATGCTTGCATGGATGCAAAGATAGAATCACTTATACATTCTTGGTGGGACTGAAAATTGGTACAACCTCTATGGAAAACAACGTGGAGATTCCTCAAAGAACTAATGGTAGACCTGCCATTTGATCCAGCAATTCCACTACTGAGTCTTTACCCAAAGAAAAGAAGCCATTTTTTATCAAAAAGACACCTGCACTAGAATGTTTATTGCAGCACAGTTGGAAAGATGTGAAATCAACCTAAGCACCCATGACTTCATTAGTGGATTAACAAAATGTGGTAAATGTATACCATGGAGTACTACTCAGTCGTAAAAAAAAATGAATAAATGTCTCTTGCAGCAATTTGGCTGGAACTAGAGACCTTTATTCTCAGTAAAGTATCTCAACGATGGACAAACGACCACCACATGTATTCTCTAATAATCTAGAACTAATCAGTGGACACACTTAGGCACAAGGAGAAGTAAAAGATATTGTAAATTAAGAAGTGGGAGCAGGGAAGAAGGGATGAGTGAATTCCTCCTAAGAGGAACAATAAACACTCTTCGGGTGATGAGCACACTAATAGCCCTGACTTAAGCATTACAAAAACTATCCATGTAACAAAAATATTTGTACCCCCTTAATATTTTGAAATAAAAAAAGAAGTTGCTCCATTTAGATCTTTCAGCTTGTTTCTCTTTTGTGTTTTTTGTTTCCTCTTTCATTATTTATCAAAGTATGTTTTATACTATCTATTTGCTTTTATCTCTTTACAATATTTTTTATCTAAGGATTTCAGTATATATCACAGTCTTCTAAGAATTAATATAAGTGAACTTGAAACTATATAGGTTCATTACCATCACCAATACCACCCGATCTCATCCTTTATGCTTTAGATATGATGTAATAAAATCAATGAAGGTATTATATTTTTATTAGCCATAGGTATTTTGCTGAAACCCAGAGAATAATATATACTTAATTTATAAGATCTTTCTCAGAGCTGATACTATGTGTTTATTTATAAATATTAAAGTTTCCTATTGGTATAATTTCCCTTCAACTGAAGTTCAGTGTTTAGTGTTTCTTGTACTGTAATTCTGCTGACCACGGATTCTCTTATTTCTGTTAACCTGAAAATATGTTTACACATTTCCATTCTTAACGAATATTTTTCTGGTGAATATAAAATTGTGAAACTATAGTTTTATTACTTTTAATAATTTAAAGATGTTTCCTCACAATCTTCTGGCTTCTCTTGTTATTAATGAGAAATGAGTGATCAATAGAATTCTGGTTCCCCAGTATATAATGTCATTTTTTTCTGGATAATTTGAAAACTTTTTATTTATTTTTGGGTTTTAGTACTTTTAATGTAATATGTCTTGCCATGGCTTTCTCCACATTTATCCTTCTCAATGTCTGCAGAACTTCTTGAATATATAGATTTATGTCTTTCACAACATTTCAAAAACTTGGAATAATCATTTCTTTTCTGACACACTCTTTTTTTCTCTTCTAATTCTAGTTACACATATACTGAAACTTTTATATTGTCCCACAGATTGCTATGTCTCCATTTATTTATTTTTTCAATTTTTATTCTTATTTTTCTTTCCTTTCATAATTTATATTGAGTAATCTTCAGGTTTGTTGATTCTTTTTTTCTGATATCTCCATTCCACTATTAAGCCTATCCAGCAATGTTTAAATTTCATGTATTATAATTTTCAGCTCTAGAATTTTCATATGGTTCATTTTTTTAAATTCTATTTTTCTTTTTGCTATTTCTTATCTTCTCATTGATTACAAATACATTTTCCTTTATCTCTTTGGGCATAATATTTTGAATTCTTTTTCTGGTTACTTCAAAATATAAAGATTAATTTCCATTGATTTTATTTTCTTTTGATAATGGGCCATATTTCCCTATCTATTCATATATCAAGTATTATTTGCTTATATCCTGAATGTAATATTGGCCATATTTCCCTAGCTATTCATATATCAAGTAATATTTGCTTATATCCTGAATGTAATATTGTGGGGACTTTAAATTATACTTTATTTCTGCATAGAAGGAAAGAAAAACAATATTGGTAACACTGTCTTCCAGAGTGTGGTTTAGTTTACCTGAAGCCCCTTAGTAGAAACATTGGAGTAGAAGTTCCTGTTTAAAATAAATTTCCTAATGAAATATTTTTTCCATTTAACTAACATTTGGTGAACAGTACAAAAATATATCATAAATAGGCTAATACTCTACAAAAACAGTTAAACGTAATAAGTTTTATCTAAAAACTGTCAGATGTTTTGTGAATTTGTAAAGTGAATTAACTAAGTATAAGTATCTACTATAAAGTGTTAGATCAATACCACATTTTAATGTGGTAATTAATGTACTAAAATGTGAGATAACTTTAATATATAACTGCTTGGAAGCTCATTTTGACATCTTTTACTACAGAATTATTAATAGAATGGAAATAATTCTTTCTGGTAGTAAACCAGAAACTCAAAGAAAGCATTCCTTCTTTTCAGAATGAAATAGTATGAATGATTTTCTTACAACACAATAATTCTCATATATAAAAGACCAAATATAACTGATGAAATGGATAACCACTACTTTCTTTTATTTTGAAAAATATAAAGAAGTCGTTTTGTGCAAATTAAGTCGACCATTAAATAAAAATCTATTTTAGGATAGAAAACCCCAAGGACTCATCTAAGAGACTCCTAGAACTGATAAATGAATTCAGCAAAGTATCAGGATACAAAATCAATACACACAAATCTGAGGCATTCATATATGCCAACAACAGTCAAGCCGAAGATCAAATCAAAAATGCAATTCCTTTTACAATAGCCTCAAAGAAAATTAAATATCTAGGAATATATTTAACAAAA
>CAUYSK010089694.1:0-21282 GCA_963575035.1 Avahi laniger
TTTATTGATATCATAGGCTGCAACAAGCCTGTGACAATTGCCATATGTGATAATGTTATCCATTTTTTTTCTTTTTTGAGATAGGATCTTGCTCTGTTGGGCAGGCTGGAGTGCAGTGGAGTGATCACAGCTCACTGCAGCTTTGAATTCCTGGGCTCAAGTGATCCTCCCACCTCAGCCTCCCAAGTATCTGGGACTACAGGTGCATGCCACCGTGTACAGGTAGTTTAAAATTTTTTTTTTTTTTGTAAAGACAGGGTCTTGTTATGTCACTCAGGCTGGTCTTGAACTCCTGAGCTCAAGTGATCCTCCTGCCTCAGCCTCCCAAAGCACTGGGATTACAGGAGTGAGCCACTGTACCTGGCCTTGTGTTAGACATTTTTAAGGGTGGAAGGAGAGCTGAGGCAGACAGAAAGGTTAAAACCTCCAGATCCACGATTTCCAGACATGTGCCCCTCCCTATCACTCACCCAGAGATGCAAATGGCCGAAGAGCACCAGTCACCTCTCATGTTTTCAGCTTGCCCTGTGTGGATCCTTAGTGCCTCCTGAGCCAAACATTGAGGATTCTCTCTGCCCTCCTCCTGCCGCTACCCAAAAAGCACATCTTAAAGTCACAGCTTATGATAAACCAGAGAGATATTAGATGCCACTAGAAAACAAACCAAGCAAGGTAAGGACTTAGGACTTTGGGCTGGGATGTTTAGGGTCTTGCCTGGCTAAACAAGGCCTATGTCCAGCACATCCTTTTGATGAATGAAACGCTGGCCAGAAATGACCACCAAAAGGTCTTGCTGATTTTCCAAATTAAAAATACCATGGACTTTAATAACTAATCGAAGCATCCATCAGCTGAACCTCTTTTCTAAGTCGTAACTAAGACTATTATTTTTACACATCATTAAAATCCAAAGGCCACTTATAAAGAGAAGATCAAATTTGAAAGAGAATATAAAGCAAAAAAAAATTAGAATTTCAAAACTTAATCATAATCATGTCAGGGCCATTCTATCCTTGTTTCTGATTTATGCTTCCTACAAATAAAGATTGGTAAATTGAAAGTTTTTATTTGGCATTTATTGTGCATTTTGGAGGATTTGTAAATCTGGCACTTGATTTGTTGGCATTAGGGCTGCTGTGTAGGACTAGTAAATCAGCTTTCTGGTGTTGCAAATCAATTTTGTTTTAGAGGGGAAGCTCAGTGGCCAAGGGAAGCAAAGGGACATAAATAAAGTAGGGCTTCGGTCGAAAGAGTGTCCCGAATAGGTTCAAGGCAAGCCCTCCCCACGATGCATCCTGGGAAAACAGAGGTCTCCGTGACTAGAGATCTTAGATTATGGGTTGCAAACTGATTTTCAAAGGCCAAAATATAGTCCATGAACATGTTTTGGATATGTTCTGCTCCCTGTTTCTGAGGCATTTTTGCACCAGGCCACATGACAATGTCCAAGAAGCATAGCCTCAGAGAGCAGAAGGTCTGGTTATCCACTGCAGTGTAAACAAACCATCCCAAAATGCATTCATGAGTCTGCAGTTAGGGTGGCACTCAGTGGGTCAGCTTTACTTCATGCGGTATCCGCTGAGATGGTTCAAACAAGGCTGGAGGATCCACTTCCAAGGAGACTGACTTATATACCTAGAAAGGGGGTATTGGCTGTTGGCTGGGAGCTCCACTGAAGCTTTGGGCCAGGGACCTCAGTTCCTTCCCACGTGGGCCTCTCCACATGGCTACTTGGGCTTCTCCACAGCATGGTGACTGGTGTTCCAAAAGATAGGAAGTAGAGTTTGCCGATCTCATAAAGCCTAGCTTTGGAAACTGGTACAGCTCCACTTCCACCATATCCTTTTGGATAAGCGCTCACAGATTCAAGGAGAGGAGATATAGAAGACCCTCATCCCCTTTATGAGAGGGTGCCAAAGAGTTTGCTGCATATTTTTCTACCAAAGCATCTGAATCATAAACTTATTATTTCACTGTCCTTGGGTCAGGTTAACATTTCTAGTCAAGTTATGGGTGAGGAGTGATTGTGTGGTACTGAACATGACTCCTATTATAAAGAAAAAAAACAAGGACAGCATCCCTTAGGAAGGGATGTGGTTGAAGCAATTTTCCTTGGAAGGTATCTCAGTTCATTCTGTGCTGCTGTTACAGAGTACCTGAGACTCGGTTATTTATAATGAAAAGATATTTATTGTGAGCCCACAGTTCTGGAGGGTAGGAAGCCCAGTATCAAGGGCCTACTTGTTGCATCATCCATCACATGGCAGGGAGGCAAAGAGAGGATTAGAGAGAGAGAGAGAGAGAGAAAGAGAGAGAGAGAGAGAGAGAGAGAGAGAGAGAGAGAGAGAGAGAGAGAGAGAATGATCATAAGGAGAACAAATTGTCCTCTTATAATGGCACAAGCTCCATCCGTGAAAGTAGAGCCCACGTGGTCTAATCGAAGTTCCTATCTCTGTCACAATGGAAATGAAATTTCAGTGTGAATTTTTGAGGAGACAAACATTCAAACCACAGCAGAAGGGTTCCGAGGGTGTGGTAGGCAGGGCCTCCCTCCGGGAGTGCAGGGTCCACGGCAAATTATTTTTGTGGGGGCTCCTGTTTATACAAACAATCTGTTTCAAAATGTTTTGTTTAAAAATAGGCACATGGAAGTACAGATTTATTGATGAAGACTTAGAACAATGGATAAAGAAGAGGTTCTCATGTATTCATTATCCAGTCAGTACATGGGAGAGTCACACAAACTGGTAGGTTGGCACCATTCTGGGGATGGCTGGAATCCTGCGGAAGGAACGCCCTGCCAACAGGTGGGAGCAATCCACGCCCTACGTGCTCTCCTTGAGCTGGGAGCTGGCTACAGGACTCCAGGGAATCCTTATAGGGTTTCTAGTGCTCCTCAGAGCATCTGGTCAACCATGTGTGTGCAGAGGGTCAGGGTGTGCTCTGAAAGGGAGACAAGGACACCAGGAATGGAGGGGGACTTGGACAATTTCAGGGAAGGGGATTCTGGTAACTACCTTCAGGCTTGAGTGCCCAGGCACATGGCACTGCCAACCCCAGCTAGTCCCAGCCGCTGCAAGAGGACTAGAAAATCTCCAGGAAGCATCCCAAGTGCACGATCTCTGAAGGGTGGGGATTTGGGCAAAAAGTCCTCTTGCCTGGGTTTAAGCATGGTAATGGTGGCAGGCAACATAAATGAAGTATCTAGAACATTTTTTAAAAAAAGTAATGAGCAAATGACACAATAAAATGGGTTTTTCAACAATCAGGCTTATAGTGTATCATGGCGGGTAGATGTTGCTCTCATGTGTCTCTTACCCCTCACTGCTTTCTTCAGGCAGACACAAGCACTGCTGAGAGGACTGCCTTCCAGCGTTTCAGACGGGACTTCCCTGACGGGGCCTGCACTGTAGCAGTGTGCACGCGGCCTGAACTTGCTTACAGGTGTCGTCAGGCCACGTTGATTCATTCAGAGATGGACACTGAGTTAGACAAAGTATTCTTTGAGATTTTACATATGGCTACTTAACAAAAGAGAGAGTTTGTTCCCACTGGGCTCACTTGAAGTAAAAATGCAGTAATCTGAAGCTGTCTACAGCCCCTTTCTGTAACCAATGAAGGAGACGACCTATAAAAGAAGAAAACGGACCAATATGCAAAGGAAAACAGAAACCAGCAGAGAGGAAGGACAAAAGGAAAGATGATATCATCTGAGTCCCTGGATCCAGCCGTGCCTGAAACTATTATTAACTCTTCCTTGGGCAACTCTTGGACTTTTCAGTGACATGGATAAATAAATTATCTTTTGAGCTTAAGCTCTTCAGAGATGGGATCTGTCTTTAACACTCGAGAGCCTTTTTCAATACATTTATCTATTCTAGAAAAAGAACAGTAAATTCTTTCTCCCAGATACATGTACCCATATCATTCCAGCAAACTTTAGCGCAATTAAATTCAACAAAATGGTACCTATATTTTATTATATACCATCCATTGTGCTCAACACTTTAGATGATACAAATTTTAGTAAATAACTGTGTTAGGTCAGGCGTCCTAGAATCAGAGGTTGAGCGGGGAACTCACGTGTAAGTGATTAATTGAGGGAGTGTTCCCACGACACTCCTGTAAAGGAGCGAGGAAAGGATAGATGCGAAGCAAGGTCAAATTCAGCCTCAGTCTTACCCTGGGATGAGCTCAGGGGTGTAATTTTTCCCACAGGTTGTCCAGCTTCAAGGCAAGAGACTTAAGGCTTTTTCATACCCTCGTATCAGCGAGTTCTTGGCTACTGGCTGCTCCATGGGAGACGATACGAACTCCAAGGCAGTTCTGATTGCCCCAGGGCCCTCTAGGGAAGACAGCAGCTGTGAGCCTAGAGCAGCAATGCCCATGGCAGAGGGGGTGGGGCACACACCCAGCTGTATAAAGATCCAGGGATGTCCGCTGAGGTGCCAACAGCATCTGCTACAAGTAAAGTCCTTGCCTTCCTAGTTACTTGAAATTTGGAAAATGTTAGTAAAGGTAATAGAAATAGCTTAGGCAAATAAAAGAGGGAGAGAGAGAACGAGAATTTAATAGCAATTGTTTGTGGGAATGCAAAAGGAAGGAAGAAATGGGGAAGGGAGGACTAAAACTTTCAGTGAAAGTATGTGTGACACCCTGGGGAATATATGTCAACCAAATCCCATGTTTCTTGGATTCCTCTGCTCTTTATAGTGTATCTCTGTGTCTTTTACTTCTGTCTGCTACATTGATGCACCTGTTCTAAGAAAAGTAGACTTTGATTGGAAAAGTTTTAACTGATATGTTGAGTTGGGACTTTAAGAAGGACTTTGATAGGGAAAGAGGAAGTACAGGGGGTAGACATTTAGGCCAAGGAGCTTGGGATGACTGGGCTGCGGGGCGGAGCGGGAGGTGAGGCTGCTAGAACGTGAGGGCCTTGGATGTCATGCCTGGGATGGGGAGTGAGCAGGGATTGGGGTAAGGTTCTGATGAGTGTCAGAAAATAAATGCAGAGGAGAAAGGGAGGAGTGTTGGGGGTCGCAGCTGAAAGCAGGAGTGAATCGGTGTCATGTCAGAGCCCAGAAGAGGCTGGCCACGCAAAGCCAGGGAAAACAATCTGCAGAGCAATTCCGATTTTCTATAATAAATAGCAAGAAGCAAATAATTACATAAGCAGTGTGTATAAGATACGTATAGTGTGCGTGTATGTACACAAATGCACTATATATATAGTACATACGTGGATATTGTATAGCCAGCCCTCCGTATCGGCAGGTTCTGCATCTCAGATTCAGTCAACCTGGGATCGAAAATATGTGGGAAAAAAAACCAACAAAAAGTAACAGTACAACAGTAAAAAATAATACAAATTAAAAAATCAATACAGTGTAACAACTGTTTACATAGCGTTTACAGCATATTAAGTATTATGAATAATCTGGAGATGATTGAAAGTACACAGGAGGATACACGTAGGTTATATGTAAATACTGTGCCATTTTATGTAAAGGGCTTGAGCATCTGAAGATTCTGGTATTCTTGGGTGTCCTGGAACCAATCCTTGTGGATACTGAGGGGCTACTATACATACATTATATATGTTATATATTTTTATAATATGTGTGTGTGTGTGTATATATATATATATATATATATATGATCTTGAAATCCATGTGTGAAGCAGTTAAATTTTCTTTATAAAAAATATAATAAAGTAATTTATCTTTTAAAATGTATTCCTAATGTACATGAACATGAATGGATTATGATCCTTGGTTTATGTTAATACTATTATTCCTGGTCCATCCCTGTCCTACTGTTTGTTTATTTATTTACTTATTTATTATTTATGTTATTGCCTCAGTTCCCTTTTCCTCGTTCTGGTTTGCACATCCCAAGTATAGTGTGGTACTAGGGAACCCAGAATAATATATAGTCATAGTTCATTCATTTTCCCTGCTGCATGAAAGTGCATTTTGTGACTAAAACAGTTAATCCCTTTTCTTGACAATGAACATTTGAATCATTTCCAACTTTTTGCTACTTTCAATTGAATTGCTGAGAACATTCTTGTACACATCTCCTGGTACACATGTGAAAGAGTTTCTCTTGGGTAGATGCCAAGAAGGGAAATTGCTAGTTGGTGGGGCATGCAAATGTTTGTCTTTACTGGAGAATTCCACATTACTTTCTAAAATTGTTGTACCAATTTTCACCTGCACAGCTATGTGTAAGAGCTCCTTTTGATTCACATCTCTAAAATATGGTATTGTTTAAACTTTTATTTTTTGTCTATCACAAATTTTCCCAAAACATTGGTTGCTTCTCAATCCATGGGCTGTAAAGTTATATTTTTATCTTCATTTGCATTTTCCTAATTACTCTGGGGGTTGAACATCTCTTTGTACTTTTTAGCCAGTGATATTTCTGCTTCTATTTCATCCTTGTTCATACTTTTAAAATCCATTTTTAATTAGGGTGCTTTGTCTTTTTGTTATGCATGGAAGTGAGCTCTTCAAATACTCTTGATTCTAGTTATTTATTAATTAATTGTGTTACAAATGAATTCTTTCAGTTGGTAATTGGTTGTTTTACTTTCTTTAAGTTGTTTTTGATGACTAAAAACATTTTAAGTTTCTTGCCAAATTTTCTATAACAAATACACATTTGTTTTAAAGTAGAAAGAAATTTTTTAAAATATCCCAGGTAAAAGATTGAATATCAATTTCCTTTAAAAATATGTGTTTATTTGAAAGAATGTACACAAAAGTTTTAATATTTAGTATAAAAGATAAGATTATAAATATTACTAAGATTTTCATACCTATATATATTTGTTATCAATTAATATTTACTTTCTGGAAATCAGCAAAGATATTACTGAAATTTTAGGAAGAAATTAAAATCTAACAAAGAAAGAAAAAAAAGAATGTTTTATATGCCAAAACAAGGTGATTCCAATACAGGCAACAGATCTAATGTCTTATATTATATAATGTGCCATAGGCCATCATTTCAAATGTAAGCCATGTAAATTGCTTTAATTTCTTAAAATATGTAGCTCCAAAAAGGTTTTAAAAATAGGATAATTGGGCCAGGCATGGTGGCTCATACCTGTAGTCCTAGCTACTTAGGAGGTGAAGGATAGAGGATCACTTGAGCCCAGAAGTTTGATGTTACAGTGAGCTATGATGACACCACTGCACTTTAGCCTGGGAGACAAAGCAAGACCCCCTCTCAAAAAACAAACAAAAAAACAAACAAACACACTCAAACAAAAACAAAACAAAACAAAAACACAAACTATAATCATTGTTATTAATTAGTATTATCATTATTGAATCAAAGAAGCTGAAGTTCAGTACCAAGGCTTTATGATGAAAACCAACACAAAATAAAGCATATCCACTTCCTGGGCACCAGTAAAAAGACTGAGTTTTCCACGGCCAGATACACAGCTTCTTACAGGCCACAGCTGGGAAGAAAATACTGAATTCATGATTGAAGAAGCAAATAAATAGAGGTAGGCTTAGAGTTTCTGTCTTATTACTTAGGAGTGTGATATGGAAATTTATGAAACTGATCACAACCCTTAAATCACACTTTGTAGTATTGGGAGAGGTGTGTCAAAAAGCTAATTCAGCAAAAAAGAGGACTTATTCAGTTCAGAATTTATTAGAACTTTAAATAGTAGCCTTCATTGATTTTTTTTGCTAGCAAGATAATAGTTATAATGTATATTTTTTAAAAATGTAACTATTGAAAAGATCAGGTAGGAGTTACAGATTTGACTTGAAATTTCCTACGCGATAACAACTATTGTTTGTATAATCTACCAGAGTTTTAAAATGGCTCTCACCTTCGTAAATGCACTTGATACTGTGATAATTCTCTGAAGCATGAAAGAATCATTAATTCCAATGAGACGATCGAATCTCAGAAGGTGTACATTCTCAAAGAAGCATAATGAGCAAGTGATAAAGCCAGGATCAACCCCAGATCATTTTTCTCTAAATTCAATGATTTTTTCTCCTATCCCATAATGGAACCTAGAAAATATGGCCACTCACTAATTGACTGAACTGCCAGGAATATCTGTTTTTTCATGTCCTAGATGTAGTTGAGAAATTAATCAGTTTTACAAGAGAAAATGCACTCCATTATGAAATAATTAAATCAGCTCCCCTCTTCCAGGGAAGAAAGGAAGGCAGCAGTTTAGCTACTCGAGGAAACCGAATAAGATATGGACGCAAATTAAAACCAAGGAGTCAATTGGAGAAGCCCTAAAGAGTTAACACAGGTATCAAAATACAGACACATCAGGGGGAAAGAATGCAAGTCTCCTGCCACGGCTCTATCTTAATTAAGCATGCAACTATACACATGGGTCTTTTGGTTGCAGGATAAGTGGAGTCAGGGGAAAGGCAATGCCATCAGATTAAATCTGGGATGTCTGGCTTCACGGAGCAAGTTGGGGACGGGGCAAGGGAGTGAATGCAAACTCCATGAGCAGAGACTTATGGTTCGTTGGGTCAGAGGCTCTGTGTAGCGGAATATGAATGATAAACTTTAATATAGAAAGCCAAAGCCCTGAAAGATAGGGGGCGGGTCCTTGTTGAAATATATTTTATGTAGTTATAACAAGAAACAGATGAAGAAGAATCATTCTTGCATTTAGTCATTCATTGAATAAATGTAAATCCAGTGTCAGATGTTGGGAAATTAAAGATTCAAAAAACATTTATTTTGTCCTGAGAGAGTTTAAAATTTATCTGCAGTTGAGGAGCCACACAAAGAAATACATTAGAAAGCATCGTGATGACTGCAACACTAGAAGGCTCTGGAAGCATCCAGGAATTCTTGTAAAAAGAGTCACATGTGAGCTGATGCTTGAAGGATGTCTAGGAGTTAGCAGTGGGAAGAGAGTGGAGGGATGCTTTCTGGAAAGGGAACAGCAACAGAAAGACCTGCACCAGAGCCTGAGGTGGCCCAAAAAAGCCAGCACCATGAAGAGGATGAAATATGTAAACCATTGGGATTAGTAAAGTTGCCATGAATAGAAATCAAATTTGCTGCGAGCTTTTTGTCAGCCACGAAAGAAAGAGAAGCATGGCAAAGTTGTGTCATTCTCATTGTCACAAAGCACTCAGCTGCTTGTGGACCTCGAATCTACACAGGCCTTCAATTAGGTAATGCTGAGTTAAAAATGGGAAATTGTTAAAAAAGGCACCAAACTGCTACTAAATACCCAACTGTGTTACCCCAAATCAGTTGATATCACTAGAAAGGGGCACTTTTCGTTTGAACCCAGATTAGAGAATATTAGAGGGAAAAAAATCAAAGAGCATCAGGTTTCAACCTATCTAGAGATAGAGTGACCAATTTAGGGGGTTGAATTTCTGGGATTCTGGGAATTCCATTGACCAGAATATGTTTCCTCTAAATAACATCAGAAATCCCAATATCAACACATAAGGATGACAATATCTTCAAGGAAATAAAATAAGATCCATTAATTTTATGCCCAAATTACTCATAAGCTACATGCACGGGCATATTGATAAATATGTATGGTTTTGTCACTAGAATACTTGTTTATTCAGGCTCTTTCTGTTTTTGGTTGTAATTTGGCATGCCATTTGTCTGAAATCCCTCAACCTTACTAAGGTGCAATTCAATATGTAGGGGTACAAAAACAAACACAAAAACATGTGACTTCATATACAGATGTATCCACTGTTTTCAATACTGCTGTAGATTTGTACCCTATGAGAATTTCAAGCTCTATTTAAAAAGAAAAATTTTTTTTAAGTGTGGTGGTTTTATAGGTGGATATGCCACATTATTATTTCCTTTCAGAAGAAATCTTCCATTTTGACCAAGTATTGATTGGAAACAAGTTCTTTGCTTCCACATTTACATGTGTGACAATTGGAAGACTTTTCCACAGAGTAGCTTCTGGCTCCATGCACTTCGAATTTTGTTTCTCCTTCACCCCAGATACTTCCAGAACTGGGCACCATTTGTGTTGCGATGGCAGATAAGGAAATAAACTGGGAAGTAGGAGAGCTGTGGAAGCCATTGCTACACACCAAATCAGCTAACAGTAAGATAACAAACCACAGAAGTGACTGAAAACCATTGCGTGTGCGTGTGTGTATGTGTGTGGTGTGTTGTATCCCTAAATAACCAAATTAAATGGACATCGAACTGAACTCTCCTATTGTAGTCTAGGTTCTTTAGAAGCAGAAGCTGGGAGTCTATTTGGGGTGCAAGATGTTTTGTCAGGAATCTGCAGCTGAAAGGGGAAGAAGAGGAAACAGGACCACACGAAGGAAGACGTCAGGCGGTGCTGCCAAGAGCCCTAGACACGGTGTCACGTGGCAGAGTGCTCTGCATTGAGCTGAAATGTCTGGTCCTTTAAGCCCTCTCACTCAATCACCAGGTGAGAGAGCTGCTCTGGGAAGGGTGTGACCTCCTCAAGGTGGCTCTCTACAGCTAAGGCAGACCCCGAAGGAGCTGACACCTGGAGACTACTGGCTACACTCCCTTCAGGTCCTTCCCTGAAGGGGGATTTGGGTGGCCTATCTCCAAGTCTGCCATGTTCCCCTCAGCCAGATCCCCAAAAATATCTGCAGCCATTCCAATGTCACCTAACAAAAACAGGAGAGTGACATAGAAATTAGCCTGGAAAGAGTTAGTGGCCTAAGCCAATTATGACTAAAAACATCTTATTTGTAGATTTCACAGAAATATATGACCATGTGGATAAATTGCTAGGGCCCCTCCAGGGACTTATTGGGTCCATGCAAAGGGCTCTGAATCTTAAGCTTCATTATCATCCATTAAACCTGTGAGTGTGGTCAAAGTGTTATATCCCCAAAAAGCAACCACCCCAGATGATTTCACAGAGTAATCACACCAAATCTTTAATGAAGAGGTTAATCCAGTGCCGCTTAAACTGTTCCAGAATACAGAAGCATAAAGCAGTTTTTGAAACTCTCTTTTTAAGAAGTTAGAATAATATTGAAACCTAAACCATATACATACAGAGAAAAAAGCAAACTGCAAAATAAACTAATTTAGCTATGTGGATAACAAACAGAATCCAGAAGTGCATTAAAAGAATAACACTACAACCAAGTGGAACTTAATTCCAGGGTGTTGAAATGTTAGAAAATCCATCCATGTAATTCATTGTAGAAATAGATCAAAAGAGAAAAATGATATGATTATCTCTAAAGATGCTGAAAAGACATTGGATAAAATTCAATAGTTCATCTTAACAAAACTTTAAAAATAAAGAAAGATGAATGCTTCTTTATATGACTATATGAATGTACATTTTAAATATATCTTAGCCTGAAAATCAAAATGATGCTTAATGAAGAAACAATAGACTCATTAAATTCAATTTCAAAGAGATTTTGGGGGATCTAGATAAATGGAGTATAAAAATGATATGAAAATTAAACAAGCAGGTAGAACCAAGAAAATGCTAGAGAAGAAAAGTGGTAAAGGGAATGTAGTTTTTCCAGGTACTAAAACATATTATACATCTACACTAATTAAAATAGTATTGCCATTGTACATGCATACACAGATCAGTGAAATATACCAGAAATCCCAGAATATAAACACAAACACATAGAAAAACTTAATATATGAAAAAGGAGTAAAATTGACTTCAAAAATGGAGCTGGGAAAACAGGGTAGCCATCTGAAAAAAATATATATATAGCTGGCTCCTGACCTCACCCACACTTGAAAATGAGCTCCATATTTTTAAAAGATTCAGTACAAATTGAAACCATAAAATACTAGAAGAAAGTATGTAAGAATTCTTTAAAAATAATCTTGTGTAGAGGAAGTCGTTTCTTATAACACAAAACCAACATGAAAAACTTATGAATTTAACCACATAAATGTAAAAATAGAATTTTGCAAAGAAAAAAAGTCAAGTAAAAGACAAACCACAAAGTAGGAGCAAATATTTTCAACTCATTGCAAATATAGAGATCTTCTATTTTATAGAGAGCTTCTACAAATCAGTACGAAAAAGACAAAAATCTAAAAGAAAAATAGGCAAATGACTTCAATAGACAGTTCATAAAATATGAAATACAAATGGTGCTTATCCATGTAAGTAGATGCTCAGCCTAATAATAAAAGAAATGCCAATTAAAATTACAATGAGGTATCACTTTCTACCTATCAAATTGGTAAAGTTAAGAACATTTAATAACATTCTGTGCGAGCAGGGTGTTTGAGAAAAATGGGAACTCTCCCACAATGGGAATCCTCCTTGAAGGGCAATTTGATGATATTGGCTCACTTTACAAATGACCATCTTCTTTAATCCAGGAATTCTGCTTCTAAAAATTTATCCTCTTAATGCAAAAATGGTTAAATATCTGCAATTTCATATGGTTCAACATAGTACTTGAAAATTATCAAAATGAGTATACAAAGAAAATATACAATAGGAACAACCTGAGTGTCCATCGATAGGAGAATACTTAAATAAATTATGGTGCATCCTTTCAGTGAAAAAGCATGCAGATATTTCTTTTTAAATGAGGTATTGCCATTTATACTGGTCTGAAATAATTCCGTGTAATACCATGTATTCCATACTATTCCAAAATAGTATGTATAGTGTGCCTCTGTTTGAGTAAAAATACGAAAAAGAATGTATTCAAGTATATTTTCCTGTATATTCAGAAAGTTTTTCTGGCCAGATACATTAGAAAATCATTATATTGCTTGCCTTCAAGGTAGAAAACTAGGTGGTTGGGAGCAGAGATGCAGGGACCCTCTTGTATTAATAACTTTTCCAAAGGATATTGCAAATAAAGAAATAACCTAAGACATGAGCCTTAGTAATATGTAAATTTATTTTTTCATTAAGTAGATATTTATTGAGTAGTTACACTCGATGCTAGACATAGTACAAAGTGTCAGGTGGCAGCCGAAAGCAAAGCAGACAAATTCCCTGCCCTCGTATTGACTATATTCTAGGAAGGGGAGAAAGACCATACACAAAGAAGTTTATAAACATCAAGAGGTAATAAATGCTGAGAGGATAAATGTCATGAAGTAAGTGAAGTAAAATAGAGAGGGCGGTCAGAGAAGGTTTCTCTAGTAAGGAGGTAGTTGAACAAAAGTCTTAACACTCAAGGAGGTTATGGAGCCGTGAGAATCCAGGCAGAAAGATCCTTCCAGACAGAGAGAAAGCAAATACAAAAGCCCTGAAGCATGAGCCCCTCGTTGTGTTTGAGGAACAGCAGACACCAGTGTGGCTGGAGTGGGGGAATGGGAGGAATGGTAGAAGCTAAGATAGAATGTTGGAGGTGGCGGTGGCAAATCATGTTGGCCTTTCAGCCAGAGTAAGGATATTGATTTAATAGTCATTTCCTTGCCAGTTTCAGCCCTCGATAAGAAACAGAGTTTGATGGAAAGCAAAATGTGAAAATCAAGAGGACCTGAGCCCAGAAAAAAACAAAGGGGGAACCTCTGGGGAGAGAAGCGGACACAGCACTGGGAGGCGGGGGCTGAGAGCAGTGAGCCTCACTGTGTCTTTTGAGAAATGACAGGAGCACCTGAAGATGGGCAAAGAGAGCCTCAGGCCAGGGCACAAATGTCTAACAGGCAGTTAGATGAACATAGAATTAGACCCATTATATGTATTCACACCCAAATCAGCTCCCACATAATCAATTATTTTTCATGTTATCTTTTCTAGAAGTGAAAATTTTCAATTAACAAAGAGATCCCTGATGCTCACCTCCTCCGGATAAGCACTGGGGCTCTTTATAGATTTCGAAAGTCTCACTCAGCTGAACAAATATTGTAAACCCTTTCATGGATCCTAAGTGTTTTATTGCATAAGGACTGTGGCCTTTTCAAATATGTGATCAGCACTCTTACAGGTAGCCTTTTTGAAGTTTGCTAACTTATGGTCACGGGTCTCTCCTGTGCTAAGCATTGAAGTGTCTTATCTTCTCTACCTATGTGTTGTGAAGCCCTTCCACTGCTGCCAAAAACAGAGCAAATATTGGAGGGGTATTGGATTAAACTCAAGTATTTAAAAAAACCCCAAAACTTCTAAAATTTGCATTAAGGACTTATGCTGTGGTGGGCATGAGCCCCTGAAATCATTCTTTTCCTTCAATGCAATTCTTATAAGAAACACACTTCTGTTTTTAAATGGATGAAATTTATAGGGAGATAGGTTGACACAATGTAAGATTAAACTCTCTGACATAACTGTTCAACAATGGGACGTGATGCTTCAAAAAGTAGAGATTATTCAAAAAGAATCCAGTGCCTACTTTTCAGTGATACTAAAGAAGAAATTCCTGAGTAGATAGAATTTTGGATGAAATACTTTTAGGTTTCTTCCAACTCCGAGCAGCTATGAGTGTGTCATTCTAAAATTCTACCTCTGCTTTTTGCATTCTGTATTTAGTATTTTGTCAGATCCATCTGGATCCTACTCAGGGGGCCAGAACTAACTAAAAATTTTGCTGTTTATGGGCATGTCTGCTGAATTGGAGGCAGGTTACCTCCCTGGGCTCTCCAAAGCTAGCATAGCTAGAATAAGAACCTGGACCACAGACAAAGGAGTTCATAAAGGGTGCCTTAGGTGGAGCTTGCCAGAAGCAAGCCCTGAGATGAAGAAGAAGGACAGGGAACGGATGGAAGCCAAGCAAGGGTGCAGTTTCAGGCAGAGTCCCAGCCTCATTCTTTTCCCACAGGCGTTCTCTGGAGTGTAAATTACTGCGTTAATACGCTTTGCATTGCTGTAAAGGAAATACCTGAGGCTGGGTAATTTATAAATAAAAGAGGTTTATTTGGTTCACAGATATGCAGACTGTACAAACGTGGCACCAGCATCTGCTTCTGGTGAGGGCTTCTGGGAGCTTCCAATCGAGGAGGAAGGTGAAGGTGGGGCAGATGTGTCACATGGGGAGGGAAGCAACAAGCGAGTGAGGAGACGGTGCCAGGCGCTTTTAAACAGCCAGCTTTCGTGTGAACTGCCAAAGCGAGAGCTCACTCATCGTGGGGGGGACACCAAGCCATTCATAAGGGATCCACTTCATGAAATAAACGTGAGATTTGGAGGGGACGAGTGTGCAAACATGTCAATTACTTTTCAGAGTTTGCCCCAACTTAAGGCGAAGGAGCTGGGCTCACATTTCCACACCAGACAGTCACTGGCTGAGATGTTAACTCTCAGGCTCTCCGTGCTCATGAAGAAGAAGGCTTCAGTAACTTGAGGGAAGACCCACTAAAGAGAGTTGCAGGTGTGGATCTTTAGAAGCAAAAACACACGACATTCCCTAGAAGAACACACAGTAAAGTTAAAGGGGATTCAGCTGAATCTGGGCAGAATGCTAACAGGGTCCCCCACCAAGGTCGTAGCAAAGAATACAGACTCCAATGTCGAGTCCAAGTTCTAAGACCATAAAAATGGTTAGAAGAAAATGTATCAGGAGAAGTTCAGATACTGAGTTCAAAATGGATACAAGTGGTTCTTTCAGGACTGCAGAAGTTAATTTTGTGACAGTGATGGAGGTTTAAATTTATGTGGTGTATCAGCCAGCGTTCTGCAAAGAAACAGAACTCATAAGATTATACATATATTACATTTACACATATTACATATGTATATGCACATATTATATATGGATATTACACATGTATACTATACATGTAATATATGTGTTTTTTAATATGCTATATATATATATGGGGAGAGAGAAAGAGATTTATTTTAAGAAATTGGCTCACACAATTGTGGGGGCTGGCAAATCCAAATTTGTAGGGGAAACCGGCAGGCTGAAAACACAGGCAGGAGTTGATGTTGCAGTCTTGAGTCTTGCAGTCTTCTTTGGAAAACCTTAGTGTTTGCTCTTAAAGCCTTCCATTGACGGATTACTCCCACCCACATTATCTTTACTTAAGGTCAACTGATTGTTGATGTTAACACATTCATGAAGTACCTTCACAGCAAATATTTAGATTAGTGTTTGGTTAAATCACTGGATACAACAGTCTGGCTGAGGTGACACAGAAAACTAACCATCACACGAAATATTCTGTGCATCACCAAGGGTCTTCCTAGAAGTTAAAGAAATTTTGTGGATTTTAGCAACACAGCCTAGAGTGAGGGAGTTAGTCTTTCAGTCAACTTTTCTGGTTGCTAACTACTCATATTCTTGTGTGGACCCAGGATCCAAGTTAATTCACCTGCTAATCCACACTTGGGCTAGGAATCTCATCATAGGGATTGGCTTCAAGCATGACGTTTAGTAAATGAACCACCTGATGCTATATTTATGTTATGGATTAAAGAATAAATTTATTAGTGAGAGTCCTATTTATAGTTCTTTTGGAATGAATAATCATTTCTTGAATCAAGGAAGACCTCGTGCATATCTGCAAGTTGTCATGATGTAAAAACATTGGCTGAGAGGGAGGCTGCCTGGGAATAAGACCTGAAAATCATGGGGACTTGTGAGCATTGCTATTCTTTTCCTTACTGTCTAACAGGCATGGTGATAGTAAATAACACACAGGAATCCTCAATTTCCAACAAATGATGTTTGTATTTGACAACAAAAAGTTAGCTCTGACTTTTGGTTGATGATTCTCAATTTTTCCCACCCATCACAGTTGAGAAACACAAATTTCTCCTATTAGCAACAAAGGTTTTTTACAGAGTGAGGAGGGAAATATCACCCATGGAATCTCAGTGTGGAGAGAGGAGGAGGGATACCTACATAGCATGGTTCTGCCCTGTCTCTTCGGTGTATACTTCCACTGAAAATCATCCTGCCTAGTATTAATAATAAGATTGTGCTTAGCAAGTGATCACATATACAATGCACATTCATATATATGTTCTGAGTAGAATCGAATCTGCTATAACTTCTATTTAAGATTGGACAGGTAGGCTAAATCAGCTTTAAGCTTCCTTCTCTTGACTCTGCAACATGAATCCTGTGACATGAATATTCTCATTAATGAATTTTTTAATAGTGATACAGAGTGAAGGAGCAGCTTCTACAAGGCTGTCAATAGTTTATCTATGGCCACACTACTACTACGTGACAAACAACCACTAATCCTCTGTGGCAAACAACAGTAAACAAACATTTGGTTTGCGAATCCTCAGGGTTCAGCTGATCTGAACTGGGGTTAGTTAGCTGGTCTTGGCTGGGTTTGCTCAAGTGCCTACAGACAATTACAAGTTAGCCAGATGTCTCTGCTGATCTTGGCTGGACTCACTCCAAGTCTGGGAGTTGGATGGCTGTTGGCCGATCTTGCTTGGCTGCATCTGGGATGCTTCGTGTGTGTCTTTCTCCAGTGAACAAGCCCAGTCATGTGTTCATGGCAGTTGTATAAGTTCAAGAGCAGGTAACAAAGCAGGGCCTCCTAAGGCTTAAGCTCAGAACAGGGGCATGGGCACTTTTGCCGATTTCTGTTGGCCTCAGCAAGTCATAAGGCCAGCCCATATTCAACGTGCGGGGAAACAGACTTTATCTCTCTTTAGTGAGAAGAACTGTAATGTCACATAGCAAAGGGAATGATTACACTGAGAGATGAGAAAATGAGCCATTATTATAGTCAATCTACCATAGGCTCTAAATCGTTAGCATGAAATCAAATTCTAGCAGTCCTGTCTCCCAGTCCACCCACATCATCTGGCTGTCCCTCCTAGGAATAGGTCAGAAACAAAGCAGCAGGAACTACTTTCCTTTGCCTCCACTTGAGAGTTCTGACCTTTCAAGGGTCACTCTACCAACCAAACTCAGCTCACTGACTCTCTGGGACATCGGGCATAAGATCGAAATACTCCAGCTCCTCTCCTCTCCTCCCCTGTATTCTTTGAGCCTAGATCATAAGATGTCCTGCCCCAGTGTACTATTTTATTCCTTACATCTTTTTAACATCATATTTTAATTAGTAGGATAATCTCCAGGCTTTGCAATTGCCTGTTACCTCATAACTGCTCAATAAATGATAGTTATTATCATTATAGTACAGATTTTCAGAATAAGGTGCTGTATTTTGGAACAGATCCAAAGTTTCTTGGTTATTAAAGTACAAAAAGAAACTCATTATAAGCCTGACTGACCCATTAAGAGTGGTCTTCGAGGACAGTACTGGAAAATGCCAGGATAGGCGCTCTACTGTAAGAACAGCCTGTTGGGAACATCAGTCCAGCTTTCATTCTTCAGTTGTGAGATCTACGCTCACTCATTGGTTACTGTTCTTTTATTCAACTTTTGCACCTCCACAAACTTAATTCGATGTCATTTTCTTGTGGGACTGTTTCAAAAGTGGGAAGAGTGTGCATTACACAAACAAGAACCCCTAATTTTTTTCTAGCTATCAGGCATTAATTTATCAGTGCTCACTTACATAATTAACGGTCTCACACAGGCTGTGACGGCTGGTTTGTTACAGCCAAAACCCAGCCTTAGTAAGTTAAGATTTGGAGGTTTGCCACAAGAGGCTAGTTAAACCTGTCACGAACTCCTCATTTAATATTTTAATAGGCTTTCCTGGCATAGGAGCCAATTGCCTGGACTCACTCTCCTCTCAGTATAAAAGGTGTGAGTTCAGCTTTGTCACTCTACATATCCTCATCTTGTCTCCAACACTTGGAGAATGGGGGTTTGAAAAGGTCAAATCGACATGGAAGAGAAGTTTATTTAAAAGCTCAAATAAAAACACAATGAAAGTGCATAGAGACAACATTTAGTACTGGCAGCTAATAAAACAAAACCATTCTGTTAACTTGTCCAAATATGAACAAGTGCTTTCCCTAAAACGTAATGAGGAATAAAGGATTAGAAATAACTGTTAACGATACAGTTGGTGTCATCTCACAATTTGTATGTATGGCAACGTTCATCTGGCCTCTTTTAAAGGAAATGAAGAGAATTCCAATATATCAAGCCCCTGCCTACTGCATGTTGTATCCTGCATCCTGATTTCATCTCTTCCTTTTGAAAATTTCTTTGCTCTGCAAAGTTGGGATCTCTGGCCCATTATAAAAAAGAGAAACTGAGGCTCGAAGAGGGGATGTGATTGGCTCAAGGTCACGTGGCTGATCAGGGAAGAGCCAGATTTTGAACACAAGTGCCTAATTCTGACACCCACAGTGCAAGTCTTCATCACACCATGAGGATGAGTAATTTAGTTTACGTGAGGTATCAGAATCCAAGAGGTTCATGCTGATGGCAAATGGCACTTCAAGCACATACGGTCATAAGTGTTATTCCTTTAGAGCCTAGTGCTAGATGGGAGAGACCAGGGTAAAAATTCTCCAATGAATTCTTTCTAGTGTCAACTGTCTTGATTTCTGAGATAAAGCTCCTTTGGTATGGAAACAAGTCAGACAGAGAGTGTTCTTCTGATTCCTCCAAGTGCCTTATTAAGTACTTCCTATTTGCTAGCAACTACATGAGGCATTCTTTATAAGGGATCCTATTTTCATTTTCACACCAACCCTTGGAGGTAATTATTGGCACACTCATTGTTACATATTTTGAAACTGAGACTCAGAGATGTGAAGTAACTTGCTCAAGGATGCACAGTTAGTGAGTAGCTATTCTAGCACTGAACTCGATTCTATCTGACTCTCAAACTCCTGTTGTTTTGTTTTTATTTATTCTTCTGCTCATTTCCTATGTATCTAAGATGAATATCTTTATCTTGCCTGTTTATTTGAGAAAGGACACCTACCTAGTACAAACACAGAGAATGAGTCTCTTTTATTAGGGACAAATTTCTTGACATTTTTGGATTAGCCAGAAAAGGTTCAGATCACCTAGATCGGGCTGCAGAGATATGGTTTGGGGTCAGGGGTGGGCGGCAGGGTGGGCAGAAGGTAGGAAAAGGTGGGGGGCTCGATGAAGATGGTACTGGGAAGCCTTATCAGACTTCTGTGAAGAATTATTATCTGGCTCTTAGCTTCCTGGGGACTGAGATTCTGGCTGGCCACATTTTTGGTTCTAAACTCAGGAAGAGGTGGACGAGGTGAGCCCATGGTGGGCAATTTCGCACATGTTGCACTCTACTCCCCACACACCTCTCTCCCCCAGGTCATCTCAGGTTGACAAGATCTGATAGAAGGTTCCACCCTTTTACCCATGTCTAGGCTCCTTTAGCCAGGGCACTACTTCAAATATATGTCACTCATTACTTAGCATATGCTGCTGCAAAGGCATGCCGGAACCTCCTAAGGCGGCATAAGTGTTCTTAGAGCGTAGCAGACACCATACATACCTGGATAGGTTTGTGATTTCGGATGATCAGTTTGTTCAGAGTGGAAGGTCAACCAGCAGTCAGGGAACTAGAGCCCCATCTTTGCCATTTTGGGGTAGAAGTTTCTACCCCAAGATAGGGATAAGCTGTGGAGATCATGGTCAACTGGATGACATCTTGGTTGAGTCTGGCCACCGGCCTTTGTGTGAATTAGGAAAAAGGTAACTTTCCTGGGTAGATGAATAGCCAGATGTGTTCCTTCCTCTCCTCTAAGTAGACGTTAGCCTGAGTCAAGTCTTACAGTGTGTGGGGAATTTCAGCCCTGACTCACTCCTTAAGACAGGCATATTTTGGTGGTACGCAAACTGCATCACTATACATGGCAAAACTACCTGGATAAATGTGGTATTTGTATACCATGGAGTACTATTCAGCTTTAAGAAACAATGGTGATATAGCATCTCTTGTATTCTCCTGGATGGAGCTGGAACTCATTCTACTAAGTGAGGTATCCCAAGAATGGAAAGACAAGCACCACATGTAGTCACCATCAAATTGGTATTAACTGATCAACACATAAGTGCACATACAAGAATAATATTTATTGGATGTCGGGCAGAGGGAAGGGGGAAGGAGTGGGCAGGTATATGCATAAACAAAGAGTGCGATGCGCACCATCCGGGGGATGGACACGCTTGAAGTTTTGGCTTGGGTGGGGGAAAGGGCAACATTTGTAACCTAAACATCTCCCATAATATGCTGAAATTAAAAAAAAGAATAGGGAATGGAAGCAGAATCCTTTTATACTGTGGCAATTATAATAATAATGATCTTTATGAGAATCAAAAGAGAACATGGAATCTAATCTAATATAATAATGCCTGGTACTTAAAAAGTGCTAGATCAGAGTTTCTTAAATAAATAAATTCCAAACTGCCGGGCGCGGTGGCTCACGCCTGTAATCCTAGCTCTCTGGGAGGCCGAGGTGGGCGGATCGTT
>CAUYSK010089695.1:0-11911 GCA_963575035.1 Avahi laniger
ACTAAGTGAAGTATCACAAGAATGGAAAAAACAAGCACCACATGTACTCACCATCAAATTGGTATTAACTAACATTTAAGTGCACATATAGTAATAACATTCATTGGGTGTTGGGCAGGTGGGTGGGGGAAGGAGGGGATGGATATATAGAAACATAATGAGTGCAATGTGCACCATCTGGGGGATGGACACGCTTGAAGCTCTGACTGGGGGGGCAGGGGCAAGGGCAATGTAACCTAAACATTTGTACCCCCATAATACGCAGAAATAAAAAAAATTGTTAAAAACTAAAACTTACTGCATAGGAGTGCAATAATTTAAAAACAGTGTCATTTTTACTATATTTCACAGACGCCTCAGTGGAACATAATAAACAACATGGAAACAGACTTTAGTTGTAAGAACTTACATATAAGATGTTACATTAACATATAAGTTCCATTAACACATAAGTGTCAATTGGGTGCATATAACAGAAGCCTGGCTGTTCAGCCACTGCACCAGGGCCCTGTTTCTCTTGGGAAACGTGTTGGCCAAGGGTGGGCAGTTCAAGAATGGCGCAACTACTCTGGGAGGCGGTCTTCTTCCTTCCTCCTCCACCATGGCTGGTGTGTGTCTTTCGTCCTCAGGTTGCAGAAATAGCTGCCCTGTCTTAAAACATCCCATCCACGTCATGGACATATGAAGAAGGAAGGATGGAAGAGAGGGAGGAAGGGAAGAAGGGAGGGGAAGTATCTATATCTAGAAGTACAGCTCTCCCAACCCCATAAGTCCCCAGCAGACATCCGCTGATATTTCAGCGGCCAACAATGAGCCACACTGCCTGCCACTCCAACTGCAACAGAAGCTGAGAAAAAACGCTTTCAGAAAATAGGTGGGCACAAACAAAATTAAGATTCTGTTGGTTAGGTTAATTATTATAGGTAACCAGCAATGTCTGCACAGAAAGCATTCAAATCATTGTGAGGTAAGAGAAACTGGCTAAAATATTTTGGTTAAAAAACACAAACTACGTTAAATTTTTATCTTATACCAAATATCAATACCATGTCTATCGGATTTATAGAATGAGAAGTAAAATAGGAAAACGAGAAGAATGTGTATGTAAATAAAGAGCACGTTGAGCTCCATCAAAGGGAGAAGGACTTTACAGGGACGTAAGCTAAGGACTGAGCATCAGAGGAACATACTGATAAATTGACTAGGTTCAAATGATTTAATCCTATAAATTAAAAATTCCACGACAAAACTAAAAGGCAAGCAACCTACTAAGGAAAGAATCAAAAAGGGTTACTGTCTTTATTATATGGTATGATATATAGCAACAAGGGAAAAATTAAGACCCCAATAAAGACATGTTGGCAAAGGACCTTGACCAACAATTCATGGAAGAGGAGACATGGTTCATAAAAACATATAAAGCGATGGCCTCTTTGAATTAACTGACATCGATTGAAAACATCTCAAGCATTCATTTTTTCTAGTAAAAACATAATTTATACTTGAGGAAATCTGGAAAATGCAGAATAGTATGGAGATGAAAACAAATATCACTCTATGTCAACCACTGAGAGATAATAGCCTTTGGTAGTCTTTTCTTCCCCCTCTCAAATACCTTCTAATTAGTTTCTTTCTCTCTGTGGCCTCTCCTTTTGTAGATCTTTTTCTCTGATTCACTGGGCAGAGCACATTGCTGCTCCCTTGACACAAGCCTCCCACCAGGGAAAACAGGAGAAGGTTGGGTCTCAAGCACGCGGCTGGCAGTGTTTTCCCGGGAAGCACGATATGGCTCTCACCTCCCTGCAAAGGACGCCATGACATGTGGAGGGCGCGTGGCATTTGATATGCACTCATGGCCACTGCCACGCAACAGTGCTTAAACCTAGCACTTCATGGTTTCAGTCTCAGAGTTTTCATTTATGATGAATGGCAAATGGTAAAAGTAAAATCCTGGAGAGCTTTGTTCCTACTGGACTTGTCCCTACAGAGGTAATAATGATAAATTTTGCACAAAATAAAGAAATAAACCACCTAACAGTACTGGAAAATGAACAATTTTTGCTTTATTTATTTTTTCCAAATGGCTAGCTAATTGTTCCAACACCACTTGTTGGATCATTTTTTAACTGTTTGAACCTATTTTTGGATTCTAGTCTGTTCCATTATTTTGTGTTTATTTATGCACAAATACCTAATCATTTAATAGTGTAGCTTTAAAACAGCATTTTTAATATCTGGTAGGGCAAATGCAGTTGTCTATTGGTGTATAACAAACGAACCAAAACTTTATGGCTTAAAACGAACACTAACTCATTTGCTCATGACTGCAAAAATTAATGGTCATATTTTGTTTAATATATCCTGAAATTAATCAGTATCTTTACCCTTCTCCCAAACAATACAAAGACCTCAAAACACTTTAACTCTGCCTGACTTACATACTTTGTTACCCAGAGTTCAGTCAGGGTTCTCCGGAGAGATGAAACCAATAGGACATGAGAGAGGATTTATTAGGAGAAGAGGCTCACAGGATCACAGAGGTGGAGAAGTCCCACAACAGACCACCTGCAAGCTGGAGACACAGAAGCTGATAGCACAGCTCAATCCAAATCCAGATGCCTCAGAACAGGAAAGCTGATGGTACAGTCCCCAGTGTGAGATCGGAGGCCTAAGAGTCCCCACAAGGCTGCTGGTGCAAGTCCCAGAGTCCAAAAGCCAAAGAACCTGAAGTCTCATGTTCAAGGACAGGAGGAGAAAAGGAGCCCTACTCTGTAAGGGGGAGAGAGCAGAGAGAGAGAACCCCCCTTCCCCCTGTCCATCCAGCCAATTGGATGGTGCTTGCCCACACTGGGGGAGGTCTTCCTCTCCTGGCTCACTGACACACACACCAATCTCCCTGAAAATACTCTCAGACACACCCAGAAACCACGCTTCACCAGCCATCTAGGCACCCTCAATCCAGTCACATGGACTCCTAAAATTCACCATTACATCCAGTATTTTCTTCTGTTATTTTGTAATCTCCCAAGTTGATATTATTATTTTTACTGTTTTATATAAGAAATAGTCATTTAGATATACGGTTACATTCTGCATTTTCCTTGCTCAACATTTCTATCTACATCTCAAATTTTCCTGTTAGGGTCATTTTCCTTCTTTTTGAAGGACATGCTTTAGAAGATCCTTTAGTAAGAGTATGCCAGTACTAATTCTCTGGGTTTTTATTTGCCTTAACATGCCTTTATCTTATCATTGTTCTGGAGTGAGTTTCACTGGATATACATTTTCAAAAATATCCCATTGCCTTCTGGGTTCCATTGTTGCTGATGAAAAGTCACCTGTCTGTCATTGCTGTATAGGGGATCTGCTTTATCTCTGCAGCTGTTTTTTAGGTTGTCTCTTTGTCCTTGTTGTTCTTCAGGTTTATTGCAAAGTGTCTAGGTATGGAGTTCTTATTTTTCTGCTCAAGATTCCCTGGACTTCCTGAATTTGAGTACTTAGGTCTTTCATGAATTCTGAAAATTGATAATATCTCTTCAAATATTATCTCTCCCCCATCCTCTTGATTATCTATCTCCTTCTGATACTTTGAAAAAAATGTATTTTCAGACTTAAAATCTCTACCCTTGATATGTCATGAATTCTATTTCATGCTTTCCATCCCCTTTCTCTGTGTGCTTCATTATGGGTAATTTGTTCAGCTCTCTCTCCAGGGTCATTGTTCTTTACTCTGGCCATGTCTAGTCTACATTTAATCCATTCATCAAAATTTCCAGGTCCATTATTACATTTTTACTTCCAGTGAATTTCTTTGTGATTCTTTTTATCTGCCTTTTAAGTTTTGATAGCTTCTTATTCCTCCTGACCTCGGCCTTTGGCCTCCGGCAACACATCTCTTCCCTTGGTCCCTTTCATGGTGACCTCTTCTTGCTATTTCCAATGTCGTGGTCACCTCACTGTCCTGTCTGGCTTCTTCCTCTTCTGTCACATGGGCGACCAATTCCCATATTAAATACCTCTGTTCGACACACCCACGGCCCTTTCTTTTTCCCTCCTGGACCTTGGGAAGTATTGCATAGGTGATGTTTTTTTAAAAAAGAAAAAAAAAGTTCTTTCTCTCTGCTTCAGAAGAATTTAAAAGTGTTGATATGATCTGGTCTTAGCACGTTTGAATGAAGTCACTTAGAAACTGTCTAAACCTCAGGTTTTTTGAAGTGGGAAGTTAGAAAATTTTCTGAATTTTTCCCATACTTGTTGATCTATGTAGGTTTTAGGCTATTTTTTGTTAAAAAAAGAAAAACAGATTAAATATCAGATCATTCTTTAAAAACTATAGGTACAGATAGTATCTTTTAAAAGTAGATAATGCAAAATACATATGGAATGTGTTTTGTTTAGTTTTATTTTTAAGGGCAGATTTTCATGCCTCTGGATTTGGGTCAAGCCCCAAATGTCTTTGAGAGAGATTAGAGAAATTGTCTCAGGATTAAAAATTGGCAGAAAAGACTTATGCAAATAATTAGGAGTGGACTAAACTACATTAGAGCAATCTGTGGAATTCAGGTGTGAGCTACGCTGGCATTGAGACTAAAGGGAGAGAGCTCTCTTTACCAGAAGGATCCCCGGACCTCTACGCTCCAAATCATTTCCCCCGCCCCTCCAATTGTTAAATGGATTTCTAGGATTCCAGGAGTAGTTTTTAAGTTTTTAAGTACTCATTACTCCTTTGCTTTACATTTTTATATGCGTAAACGATTACGATCACCTTGACCAATACACAATCTCCTTTTAGATCATTAATTTATTCATGAAGTCAGTAAACATTTATTGAGCAGAGGCCGTGCCAGGCAGGTGTTCCAGACACTGGGACTATAGTGACCACCAAGCAGCCCCTGCCCCTCCGCTTGTGGACTCTGCAATCTCGTAGGGAAAAGAGAGCTTGACCACATAACTGCGATTTTTGGTTAGTGCTTGGAAGTCAAAGTCTTAGATTGTGGGATGAGGAGTGGGTCAGGGAAGCCTTCCCAAGGAGGTGACATTCATGCTGAGACTTAGGGATGAACAGGAGATGGCCAAGGTGGGTTATGTGTGTGGAGCTTCTTCCAAGCAGAGAAAATAATTTGGGGTGGGAGTGAGGGCTAAAATTGGGGCCCTGGTTTTCTCTCTGCAAGCTCTCTTTACTAAAAACATTTTTAATGAAAATTTTCTTAAGTGGAGAGACCAGAAAGGAGGAAGAAAGGAGAGACCAAGAGGAGAAGAGAGACAAACCCCAAACCAACCTCCTCCCTTGTTTATTAGACACAGTTCTTGCCACTGGAGTTAACTGTGCCATTGTGCCTTTGTGCCTTTGGCTGGGTGACCAGACTTCTCTAAGCCTCAATTTACTTCTCTGCATAAGAAGCTCATGTTAGTTCCCTGCAGGTCTGCCCTAAGCATGGAACTGAGAATGGGTCACCTGCATGCCCAGGAGTGCTTTTGTATGCCTATTTACATTTGCGAACCCAATTTCCATGAAGAACTGCTCAGGAACTGCAGCCAAGGGTCAGTGACCTAAGGATCCCTGAGGCCAGAATTTCAGGGACATGGGCCGGAGGAGGGGACCTGCGTCCTGGGCTCTTCATCCACCCCACCCCGCCCCCAGCATGCATGAGCTTCCCTCTCTCCTGTATATGAATGAGGTGATCTTTCAGCTGCCCTTTGTCTTGGAAAAAAATTAATTCTCATTTGCATTACCTCGTCTAAATGTCACCCACCGATATTTTGTTAGACATTAGCGGCGCTGGCAGGGAGGGCCGCGGGGTAATTGTGTTCTGCCTGGTGCTGGGATTTACATAATTTCAGACAGCAATTAAAGAATCCTGGGGAATTTTTTTTTCTCCCTTCCCTCCTCTCCCACAAAGAAAGTGTTCGTTTACATTAAGCGTTCAGCTCCTCGCTGTTCATTTGCATAAAATTAAAGGTTTTTGTGTTCCCGAACAGCAGGGTAACATTTAAAATTCCGTTTTAAAAAGCTCACCTTACAATAATAAAATGTTAATATCATTTCCTAGGCAATGCAAGGTTGCCAGATGCCTTTCACTTCCAACGTGTATCCGTGGCTAACTGCTTTCCCTCTTTTCTTCTCTCTTGCTCCGTCTCCTCCCTCCGTCTTTGTCCGTCTCTCTTCTTCCCCCAACATCTCCTTCTTGGCTTCACCCTGTGTCCTTACCTCTTTGCTCTGTCTTTGTTTCTCTTCCTGCCTCATGCTTTTTCTTGATGGAATCCAAATGTCCTCAACCCTCACCAGCCCGAGGCCATGAAACGGAGTTTCCGTGATCGGCCGTGAATAATGACTCGAAGCCCCCAGCTGCCAGGTCCCGGAGTTCCTGCTTCTACACGATTCACAAGTCCCCGCCACGCAGCCCTACAGCCCCTATGTCCTAGCCTCCACAGTCCTGGTGACTCTTACCTCCCCCACGAAGCCCACGTGCTGCCTGTCACCACACATGTCCCTGATGCCTCAGGAAGGTCACTCCCCAGCCATTCCTGCAAGCCCCAGGGTGACCTGGGCCTCTAGTGCTCCTTCAGTCTATTCATCCATTCCTTCATTCTCTCTCACGTCAAACAGCACCGAGATGGTCACACCAGGAGATGCTGACAGTAAAGACCCCTGCCCAGAACCCCTGTCCCCTCTAGCTGCCCAATCCCAGGGCTGAGTCTAGGCCACCAGATCCCACCCCCAGGACAAGCCTCCTTGCAGACGCTCTAGGCCTCCTCTGCCACCTGGCCTCCCTCAGTCCACCCCACTCCATCAGACACAGTTTAAGAACTCAAAACTCCAAGGGGAGAGGCAAGGGGGTATTCCTGGTCCTTTCATCCCATGTCAATTTTGTTCACCTGGAGGAACAATGGCCCCGCTGCATTCGCCAACAGTCTAACCCTCTGCATTGGTTTCCAGGCACAGATATGAGACATAGACAAAGGGTTCTGGCAAGAGATATGAAGGCAGAATCAGTTTTCTCACATTAAGGAGAGAGTTCCAGCTAACAGGAGGAGAGACAAGAGAGGAACAGAGGTCTCTGGGGCCAGAGTATAAGGGGCTAGTCCTGTTGATGGTGAGTAGATAGAAGGAGTCCAGAGGGAAGCAGTATGTGGGTCAAGGTGGGATTTTCCACATCCCATGCATGATCTAGAAAAGAGCAGAGGTGGGGGTAGAAACCATAGAAAGATGAAATTCTCCCTTGCCCCCCACAGCCCATGGAATGAGAGCTCAGAAATGATGCTGAGATACAGAAAAATAAAGATAGTTTTGTTTACTGCATACCACAGTTTTAGAGTAGATATTCATACCCACAACAAATAGATAATTTTTTAATGTGAGACATTAAGAGATAAAGAGATATTAATTAATTTGAGGTATGCGTGTGTAGTCATTCCAGCAAAGGGGTCAGCATGTGCAAAGGTTCTGGAGAGGGAAGAAGGGTAGCTTGAAAAAAGGCTGGGCATCTGGAGCACAGAAAGTGAGAGGAGACGTACACAAAGAAACAGAGAGTATGGCCCATATGCAGGGGAAAGCAATTAAGAAAAACTGTCCTTGTGGAAACTCAGACACTGGACTTACTAGACAAAGTCTTCAAATAAGCTATTTTAGATATGACCAAAGCTAAAGGAAACCATGCCAAAACAACTAGTAGAAACCATGAGAATCATGCCTCTCCAAACAGAGAATACCAATAAAGAGACAGGAATTATAAAAAGGTACCAAACAGTAATTCTGGAGTTGAAAAGTATAATAACTGAAATAAAAAATTTACAAGAGGGGAATCAATATCAGTTTTGAACAGGAGAAGGAAAAATCAGTAATGAAGGTAAATCAGTTGAAATTATTCAGTCTGAGGAACTGAAGGAAAAAAAATGAAGGTAAATGAACAGAACCTAAGAGATCTGTGGGACACCATTGTACATACCAACATACATATAATGAGAATCCCAGAAGGAGAGAAAAGAGAGAAAGGGGAAGAAGGAATATTTTAAGAAATAATGGCAACAAACTCTCCAAATTTGATGGAAAACACGAATCTACCATCCAAGAAGATCAACAAATTCCAAGCAGAATAAATTCAAATAGATCCACATAGAGACACATTATAATCAAAATGTTGAAAGCCAAAGACAGAGAGAATCCTGGAAGCAGCAAGAGAGAAGTGACTAGTCACATACAAGGGATGCTCAATAATATTACCACCTAGTTTCTCATCAGAAACCATAAAGGTCAGAAAAGATTAGGATGAAATATTTAGTTTTGAGAGGAAAAAACTCTTACTCAAGAATTTCATATTCAACAAAACTATGCTTCAAAAATGAAGACTTTCAAGGTTTAAAAAACAAAAACAAAAAAGCTAAGAGAGTTCATTGCTGGTCGATCTGCCCTGCAAGAAATACTAAAGGGAGTCCTTTAAGCTGAAATGAAAGGATACCAGACAGTAACTCAAAGCCGTACCAAGAAATAAAGAACACTAGTAAAGGTAGATAGGTAAATATAAAAGCCAGTATATTGTATTTTTGGTTTATGACTTCTTTTTTTTCCTACAATATTTAAAAGACAAATGCACTAAACAATAATTATAAATTATTTGTTATAACCATTATAAATCTTTGTTAATGGGTACACATTGTAAAAAGATATAATTTGTGACAAAAACCATTAAGCGGGAGATGAAGCTATATAGGAACAAAGTTTTTATATAATACTGAAATAAAGTTAATATTAATCCAAGCTAGATTGTTACAAATTAAGGTGTTAATTGTAATTTCCAAGGCAAACACTAAGAAAATAACTCAAAAATATTAAAAGAGATGACAAGGAAATTGAAATGGTATGCTAGAAAATATCTATCCAATATAAAATAAGGCAGTAATGGAGCAAAATGGTAGAAGTACATAATCCCTTATCAGGAACTACATTAAATGTAAATGAACTAATCACTCCAATTGAATGGCAGAATGGATTTTAAAAAAATGACCCAAGTATGTGTTGTGTAAAAGAGACTCACTTTAGATTAAAAGACACAAATAGGTTGAATAAAAAGATGGGAAAAGATATTTTATGCAAAAAGTAACCAAAGAGATTTGGAATGACTATACTCACATCAGACAAAACAGACTCTGAGGTGAAAATTGTCATAAGACACAAAGAAGGACATTATATAATGATACAAGAGCAATCCATCAAAAAGACATTGCAATTATAAAAAATATATGCTCCTAACAACAGAGTCCAAAATACATGAAGCAAATACTGACAGAATTGGAGGAAAAAATACCCCATTCCCTAATAATATCTGAAGACTTTAATAATGTGAATAATGGATAAAACAACTAGACAGAAGATCAACAAGGAAAGAGGGGACTTGAACCACACTATAAACCAGCTAGACCCAATAGACATCCATAGACCACTACATCCAACAACAGAAGAATACACATTCTTCTCAAGTATACAAGGAACATTCTCCAAGATAAACCACATGTAAGGCAACAAAATAAATCTTAATACATTTAAAAGATAGAAGTCATACAAAGTATCTTCTTTGATCACAATGGACTGAAGTTAGAAATCAGTAACAGAAGAAAATTTGGAAAATTCACAAATAAGTAGAGATTAAACAACATAATCCTAAATAAACAAGGAGTCAAAGAAGAAATCATAAGAAAAAATGGAAAATACTTTGACATGAATGAGAATGAAAATACAATATACCAAAACTATAGGATGCAGTAAAAGCAATACTCAGAGGAAAATTTATAGCTGTAAACACCTACATTAAAAAAGAAGAAAGATATCAAATCCACAAAATAACCTTACACTTTAAGAGACTAGGGAAAGAAGAGCAAACTAAACCAAAGCAATCAGAATAAGGAAAATAATAATATTAGAGCAGAGATAAATAAAATAGAAAACAACAGAGAAAATCAGAAGTTGGTTCTTTGAAAAAAATCAACAAAATTGGCAAATCCTGAGCTAGACAGCCAAGAAAAGAAAGAGAAGACTCAAATTACTAAAATCAGGAATGAAGTGGGATATTGTCACTGACCTTACAGAAATAAAAAATATTATAAGAGAATACTATGAACAACAGTATGCCAACAAATTGGATAACCTAGATGAAAGAGACAAATTCCTACAAACACAAAAACTACCAAAACTAACTAAATAAGAAATAGAAATCTGAATAAACCTATGACAATGAAACAGATTAAATCAGTAATCAAAACACTTTCATCAAAGAAAAGCCCAGGACCAGACGCCTTCCCTGAGGAATTCTCCCAAAATGTTTAAAGAAGAATTAACACCAATTCTTCTCAAAGTCTTCCAAAACAATAAGAGAAGGGAACACTTCCTAGTTTATCATATAAGGTCAGTATGATCCTGATACCAAAGCTAAATAAAAACAACACAAGAAAATTATAGACCAACATCCCTTATGAATATAGAAGCAAAAATCCTCAATAAAATATTATCAAACTGAATCCAGCAGCATAGTCCAATGATTGTACATCCTAACACCAAGCGGGATTTATCCCAGGAATGCAAGGGTGGTTCAACATACAAAAATCAATCAATGGAATACACCACATTAGCAAGAATGAAGAAAAACCCCTATATGATCATCTCAATAGATTCAGAAAAAGCATTTGATAAAATCCTACATCCTTGAATGATAAAAAACACTCAACAAACTAGGAACAGAGGGGAAATTTCTCAACTTGATAAAGAGCATCTGTGAAAAATCACAGAACTAACAAAAAAAAAATATTTAATGGTGAAAGACTGAGAGCTTTCTCTCTAAGATCAGGAGCAAGACAAGGATGTCTTCTCTCAACCACTTCTATTCAACATTGTACTGGAGGCTCTAGCCAAGGCAAGCAGTCAAGAGAAAGAAATAAAAGGCATCCAGATTAGAAGGAAGGAGTAAAACTATACTATTCACAGGTTACAAGATCTTTTATATAGAAAACTTTAAAGAATTTACCAAAAAAATAAAAATACCATTAGGACTATAAGTAAGTTTAGCAAAGGTGCAGGATGTAAGATAAATACGTAAAAATCAATTGTATTTCTATACACTAGCAATGAGTAATGCAAAAACTGAAATTAAAACAATTCTGTTTAAAAGAGCATCAAAAAGCATAAAATACTTAGCAATAAATTTAATCAAGGAAGTCCAGGACTTGTACACTGAAAACCACAAAACATGGCTGAAAAAATTTCAAGACAACCTTAATAAACAGAAAGACATCCCATGCTTATGGATCAGAGGACAGTATTGCTAAAATGACAATATTCTCAAAATTGATCTATAGTTTCAATGCAATCTCTACCAAAATCCCAGCTTCCTTTTTTTCAGAAATGGACAAGTTGATTCTAAAATTCATATGGAATTGCAAGGAGCCCTAACTAGTCAAAACATCTTTAAAAGTAAGAGCAGAGTCGGAGGACTCACTTTTCCCTATTTCAAAACTTACTACAAAGCTACGGGAACCAAACCAACATGGTACCACCATTAGGATGAACACGCAGATCAGTGAATAGAATTGAGTACAGAAATAAACTCATACATTTATGATTGACTGATTTTCAACACGAATACTAAGTCATTCAATGAGGGACAGAAAAATCCTTCAGCAAATGGTATGGGGACAACTGGATCTCCATATCCAAAGAATGAAACTGGATCTGTATTTCACAGCATGTACAAAAATTAATTTGAGACCAGCCTGAGCAAGAGCAAGACCCCGTCTCTACTAAAAATAGAAAGAAATTAATCGGACAACTAAAAATATATAGAAAAAATTAGCCAGGCATGGTGGCACATGCCTGTAGTCCCAGCTACTTGGGAGGCTGAGGCAGAAGGATTGCTTGAGCCCAGGA
>CAUYSK010089696.1:0-17024 GCA_963575035.1 Avahi laniger
TATCTTATTTACAGAAGTAATGAGAGAAAATATTTGTAAATCATATATGTGAGAAGGGACTTGTATCCAGAATTTTTAAAGAACACTTACAAATCAACAATAAAAAATAAACAATTAAAAGATGAACAAATGACTTGAATAGATGTCTCTGTAAAGAAGACACAAAAGTCTTATAAGTGCATGAAAAGTTTCTTAACATCATTACTCATTAGGGAAATGCAAATCAAAACCACAATAACATACCACTTCACACCATTATAATGGCTGGAATAAAAAAGATAGGCAATGACAAATGTTGGCAAGGATGTAGAGAAATTGGAATCCTCATATATTACTAGTGAGATTGTAAATTGATGCAGCTTCATTGGAAAATAGTTTGGTAAGTTCTCAAAATGTTACTGATCAGTACAGGGTTACTAATGACAAACCTAGGTGACCAAGCAATTCCACTTTTGGATGTATACCCAAGAGAATGAAAACACATGTCCATGTAAAAACTTGTACACAAATGCTCATAGCAGCATTATACATAATAGCCAAAAAGTACAAACATCCCTAATGTCCATCAATGCTGAATGAATAAATAAAATGTGATATATTTATTTACACAATGGAATACTATTTGACTATAAAATGAGTGAAGTACTGATACATTCTACAACATGGATGATTGTGAAAACATTATACTAAGTAAAATGCCACATATTGTGTGATTTCATTTATATGACAAGTCCAAGATAGGCAAATCTGTAGAGACAGAAAGTAGATTAGTGGTTGTTCTGGCTGGGGGAATAGAGGGGAAGAGAAGTGACTATTAATGGGTTTGGGTTTCTTTCCAGGGTGCTAAAAATATTCTAAAATTAGATTATGGTGATAGTTGCACAACTCCTTAAACATGCAAAAAACCATGGAAATGTATTTTTTAAATGGGTAATTTTTTTTTTTTTTGAGAGAGAGTTTCACTTTGTTGTCCAGGCTGGATTGCTTTGGCGTATCATAGGTCACTGTAACCTCCACTTCCTGGACTCCAGCGACCTTCCTGCCTCAGCCTCCTGAGTAGCTGGGATTGCAGGTGTGTGCCACCACCTGGCTAATTTTTAAATTTTTAGTAGAGATGGGGTCTCGCTATGTTGCCCAGGCTGGTTTCAAACTGCTGGGCTCAAGTAATCCTCCCACTTTGGCCCCCCAGAATGCTGGGATTACAGACATGAGCCACCACACCTGGCCTAAATGGGTAAATTTTATGATATTATATGATATATTTTATGATATCTCAACGCTGTTAAAAGAAAGATAAATATAAACTTTGATTCCAGTTGCAATAACTTCGATAAAGAAAAGGTTTGGTTAGGGTTATAAGGATAATGTCACTTGGGTGTTTCATTTGAGTTGCCAGCCATGCAAATATCGTGATGGCAAGGTGGAGAATAAAATGTTAAGTATTAACAGAAATAATACATACTTGAAAAGCTGTCGGTACAGAGATTTGGTTGAGATATTATGAATACTTACACCTTGATTTAGTGATCGAACGATATTGACATTTCAGCATGTAACTTTGAGATTCTGGTAATCCCACCCTCAGCAAAGACCTTTCTGGTTCTAAGCCTGTCGTTTTCATTTCTCTTTCTGTAGAGAAGGCCCTCTCTCATATTTCTTAGATCAGTTTAGCCATAATTATATAGAAAACACAAATACTTGTTCATTTAAATTGGTCTCAGTTACATGATGGTTTACCTTGAGATTGTAAGTCCCTTAAAGGTAAGAACTGTCTTGGTATTTCTTTTCACTGGGTGCCTGTAACTAGTTGATTAAAACAACAGTAATACCTTCCGCTTATTCATGCAAGCTCTGTGCTAGGCTAAGGGCATCTGTTTAATCCCATCTGAGGTAAATACTATTATTCTTACCACTTTACAGGTGGGGGAACTAAGGCTCAGGTAACACAGCAAAGTAAATGGTGAGCTATTTTACCCCACAGAATCTGACACTGGCATTAGTACCTTCCAGTGCTATATTGCATTACATCTTGAAAATTTGTAGAATAAATGAAAAGTAAAAAAAATTATTTTTCCTCATCCCCCATTCTTTCTTATAAATCAGAGGTACTTCCTTCTGAAAATGTTTACTTAATTTTTTTTTTCTGGTAGTAATTAGTTTTTTCCAGTCAGCATTTTGAATTTATTGTGGCAGGGATCCATTTTATGCTTTCCACGAGCTCTGGTACAAGGCATTTCTAGCTACTTTATTGCTGGAATATGTATGCTTTGCACCATGTTGCCTGTGATTCATTAAAATGTACACGCTCTGCAAATAGGAAACCAATCTGCAATAAATCAGCTTTCTAGAAAACATTCATGGAATGTGCTTGAAATGGTTGCCACATAAGAATATACAAACCTGCTTGGTGCTTGTGTGATTTGCTGTCATTTATGGGGTTTGTAAACAAATAGTGGATTTGTGTGAAACTGTAAATTAGTGGCCTGCCTTCAGCTTGTGTGTGAGATCCGCTTACAAAATGCCATTTGAAAGTCAGCATCTGGGCAGATCATGATGAGCTCTGAATTCCTTTTACAGAGACAAACGATGAACACCCGGTCTGAATTAGATAAACTGCCCAGACTAAAAGTGACCCAAGATTTTCACTATTTTAAAAAACTCTGAGATATCTTAGTAGCTACCAAGAGACCTAACTCAGGGGCTTGTACATGGTAGGCATCCAAGACATAAATCAGTGAAGAATAGAAGCCCACCTGTGCTTACAAGGAAGAGGCTAAAGATAAGAAAGCCAGTCGAGCTTTCAGTTATAGCCATAAAGGACAAAGCTCATCTGTGCTGGAGAGAGTTATCAAACAGCTTGGAGCAGGGGATAATGTGGGCATTCAGTTCCAGGCCTTCCCAAGACCTCTGACTACAGAATACCTCTGTGTATGCACAGCAAGGACAACCTACCACCCCCTTGCAGAGAAGGAATCATACAGTTTCTTAGGCCAGTGGCTACAAGTCTGTTTCCTGGTACTAGAGCAGGCAGTATTTCAGTCATGAACGTGCATCAGATGTCAGTCATTATTAATGAGGAGCAAACTGCACCTGGCCCAGGCCTTAGGGAGATGGCAGTTGTGTGAGAAAGGATGTTTCTGTTTGTCTCCTGTTCTCTCTGTTCCCTTAATTATTATGAACTACCAAAGTGAGCTTCTCTTAGTTCTCTGGGAAGAGCTATCATTCTTTTTTATTACTTGCACCTAAAAATTATTATTTTAATAAAGGTAACCTGGTTTGTCTTGTAAACAAACCTGCAGTGCAACAGCATTCTGCCAATTCTCTTGCTTTGCATGACTTTATGCAAATTAGTTTATATTACAATAATTAATAATTGTTGGGTATAAAAGTAGTGAGTTCTCCCTGACTCTTCTTCTCCCAAAAATGTTCTTTAAAGTCAAGTTGAAATTTTTTAAAAAATTTATTTTATTTTTAAAGATTTTTTAGAGATAGGGTCTCACTCTGTCACCCATGCTAGAATGTAGCGGTGCAATCATAACTCACTTTAACCTCCAACCCTTGGGCTCAAGGAATCCTCCTGCCTCAGCCTCCCAAATAGCTGGGACTACCTGCATGCACCACCATGCCCAGCTAATTTTAAAATTTTTTGTAGTGATGAGGTCTAGCTATGTTTCCCAGGCTGGTCTCAAACTCCTGGCCTCAAATGATCCTCCCACCGTGCCTCCCAAAGTGCTGGGATTACATGTGTGAGCCACCATGCCTGACCAAACCTTATTATTATTTTTTTCAATCATCTTACCCTGACTAACTCTATCTTGTTTTGCTGTTCCCTTAATTCTTTTGTACAGTTTGTACTACAAAGCTGTATGCTTGCTCCTATGATGCTTGGAACTTGTCTCCCAGTTTTCTCTAAGTACCTAAGAATAGAGTATGTCTCAACATATATTCCCAGTTTCCAGCAAAACAAGGATTTGTGCAAGAACTATACCTGACCAATAACTATTTGTTGAATGAGAAGTCTGGGTAGATTTAAAAGAGATATGCGCTATGTGAGTGACCCAATGAATGAAACAAAGCTATTCTGTTTTACATTTTGATGCTTTATCACCACAACTAGAATGCAAATATATCAAGGACAGGGAGCATGCATTCCGAAGTACAGAGCTCATCAATACTCTCTGTAGAGATGGCTGGTAAAGGATTCCCAAGGACCCAAAATCAAGGTGTAAAACAAAGAAGATGTGGGAAGCCAAGGACTAGAAGATCACGGAAAAGAGATAAGACTTACTTTTTCCCATAAGCCTTCTCTTTTCTATTATCCATCCCAGGGAGATATCACAAAGGCCAAACTTTTGGAAGGATATTTTAAAGAAGAAAAAAACTCTTGCAAAGGATGCTGACTTTCCAATGTAACATCCCTGGACTGAGAGCTGAACTGTTGTCAATTACTGTTATACTAAACAAGGGAGGGAAGGCCTCTACTAGCCATCTTCCCGATTTTCTACAACTGCAGTTTAGTACTTGTCTATGGCAAGTACTCAATCTATGTGACCTTGAACACGTTACTTCGCTCTTTTAAATTTCAGATTTTTTGGTTTTTTTTGGAAAAATAGGGATAATAATAATAATACCTACTTCATTAAACAGGTTTTCATTTTTTTTTTTTTTTGTTTTTAGAGACAGGGTCTCACTCTGTCACCCAGGCTAGAGTATAGTGGCATGATCATAGCTCACCGTAACATCCACCTCCTGGGCTCAAGCGATCCTCCCACCTCAGCCTCCCGAGTAACTGGACTACAGTTGTGCACAACTACGTCTGGCTAATTTTCTAAATTTTTTGTAGAGACCAGGGTCTCACTATGTTGCTCAAGCTGGTCTTGAACACCTAGCCTCAAGGGATCTTCCCACCTGAGCCTTTCAAAGTGCTGGGATTATAGGCATGAGCTACCATGTCAAGACTTGGTTTTTTGTTTGTTTGTTTTTGTTAAATACAATTTTTTTTTTGTTAATAGACTTTATTTTTTAGAGCAGTTTTAGGTTTACAGAAACATTGAATACAAAGTAGAGGGTTCTCATATACTTCCTCTTCTCCACTCATTGTTTCCTCTAATATTAACATATTACATTGGTGTGGTACATTTATTACAACTGATGAACTAATATTACATTATTACTAATTAAAGTCTATAGTTTACGTTAGAGTTCACTCTTTGTGTTGTTCAGTTCTATTTTGGTGTTTTGCCTCACATCCTGATTCTCACCATTAGGTCTGATGTTATAATAGCTTTAGGGTTTTGTAGGCTTTTTTTATCAAGTTGAGGAAGTTACTCTCTATTCATAGATTACTAAGAGTAATCCTGAATGGGTTTTGGATTTTGTGAAATGCTTTTTGTGTATTAATTGATGTGATCATGTGATTTTTCTTATTTAGCCTGTTAATATGGTAGATTTCTCCTGGTAGTTTTATCAGCTTTATCCTCATGTATTTTTATGTTCTGTTGTCAGGAATATACCCATTAAGCACTATTATGTCTTCTTGGAGAATTGATCATTTTATCATTATATAATTCATCTCTTTATCCCTGATAATTTTCCTTGCTCTGAAGTTTGGTGTGTTTGGAATTAATATAACTAATCCTGCTTTCTTTGTATTAGCGTTACCGTGGTATATCTTTTTTCATGTCTTAACTTTTTATCTATCTATGTCTTTATATTTAAAGTGGCTTTCTTGTAGATAACATATAGCTGATTTTTTAAATCTATTCTGTCAGTCTCTGTATTTTAATTGGTGTATTGAGACCATTCAAAGTAGTTATTGATATATTTGGATTAAAATCTTCTATATGCATTACTATTTCTAATCATCATCCTTGCTCTTTGTTCTTTTCTTTTTTTGTTTTCCTCTGTTTTTATGCCCCCTCTGGTTTTAACTGAACATTTTATATGATTCAATTTTCTATACTCTCTTAGCACATCACCTATATTTCTTTTTTCACATTTTTTAGTGTTTGCCCTTGAGTTTGCAACATAGATTTACAAGTAGTCGAAGTCATCTTTCAAGTAACACTATACCACTTCACAGACGGTGCAAGTGTATTCCCGATCCTTACAACATTGCTGTCATTCATTTCATTTATTCATAAGCCATAATAACTGAATATATTGTTGCTGTTATTATTTTGGAACAACTTTTATCTGTTAAATCAATTAAGAATAAGAAAAATAGCTTGAGCAAGAGCGAGACCCCGTCTCTAGAAAAAGTAGAAAAATTAGCTGATTGTGGTGGTGCGTGCCTGTAGTCCCAACTATTCAGGAGACTGAGGCAGGAGGATCACTTGAGCCCACAAGTTTGAAGTTGCTGTGAGCTGTGATCACACCACTGCACTCTAGCCTGAGTGACGGGGCAAAACCATGTCTCAAAAAAGAAAATAAGAAAAATATGAGAACTTGCTTTACCTTCATTTATTTCTTCTCTAATAATCTTCTTTTCCTTTTTTTAAACTGTAGATCTGAGTTTATGACATATATCATTTTCCATTTCTCTAAAGATCTTCTTTTAGCATTTTTTATAAAGAAAATGTACTGGTGACAAATTCTCTCAATTTTTATCTGAGAAAATCTGTATTTCTCCTTCACTTTTGAAGGATAATTTCATGAGACACAAAATTCTAGGTTTGTTTTCTTTTTTCTTTCAACACTTTAAATATTCCACTCTACTCTTTTCTTGTTTAGTGGTTTCTGAAGAGAAAACTGGTATATATCCTTGTTTCTCTGTTGGCAAGGTGATTTTTCCCTCTGGCTTCTTTCAAGATTTTCCTTGTCTTTATTTTCTAGAGGTTGAATGTGATATGCCTAGGTATGGATTTTTTATATTTATGCTATTTGATATTCTCAGGGTTCCCTGGATCTGTGGTTTTGTATTTTTCATTAATTTTGGAAAATTCTCAGCCATTTTTACTGCCAATATTTCTTCTGTTCCTATCTTTTTCTTCTCCTTCTGGTATTCTCATCATGCATGTGTTACAGCTTTTGGAATTGTCCTTCAGTTCTTAGATATTCTCTTCTATTTTTCTTTTCTTTTTTTTTTTTTCTTTTCTCTTCCTTCCTTCCTTCCTTCCTTCCTTCCTTCCTTCCTTCCTTCCTTCCTTCCTTCCTTCCTTTCTTCCTTCCTTCCTTCTTTTCTTCCTTCCTTTTCTTTCTTTCTTTCCCTTCTTTCTGTTTTTTCTTCATTTTGGAAGTTTTTATTTATATATTTTTGAGCTCATCAGATTCTTTCCTCAGCCATGTCCAGTCTATAATTGATCCATAGAAGGCATTTTTTATTTCTGTGTCTGTATTTTTAATTTCTAGCATTTACTTTTGATTCTTTCTTAAAGTTTTCGTCTCTCTGCTTATATTACTCATCTGCTCTTGTACATAGTCATCTTTTTCCATTAGAATTCTTAGCATATTATTCATAGTTATTTTACATTCCCTTTCTGATAATTCCAAAATTTCTGCCACACCTGAGTTTGGTTCTGAGGCTTGCTTTGTGTCTTCACAATCCGAGGTTTTGTTGTTGTTTGTTTGTTTATTTTTGGTTTTTTGTCTTTTAGCATGGCTTGTAATTTTTTGTTGAAAGCCAGAAATGATGTAGCTGCTAAAATAAACTGAAGGAGATAGGCCTGTAGTGGGAGGTTTTATGTTTATGCGGCCAGGACTTAGACTGTGTTTATTGTTGGCCGTGTTTATTGTTTGCTGTAGCTGTTGTATCAGAGGCTAGAATTCCCTCTAAAGTTGTTGTCTTTGACCCTCCCTAGGATCTCCTCCTTAAATAGGTTCTGAGGCTTGCAGTCTTCCACTTTTTTTTTTAAGCCAGTCAAATTTAGCAGTGGAGGGTTGTGTACCAACTTTAGTGACACCAATGTTTGTAAGTTCTGAAAACGCACAACCAGTGGACCAGCCAGTCTTTCACTTTTAATCCTGCTATACAGGAGCGCTGCTGCTGTGGTGATTAGGTATGGAAGGAAGGGGATTTGTTCTATAGTCCTATGATTAGGTCTCAATCTTTTAGTGAGCATATCCCTTTCCCCATATCAAAGGCTAGGGGGTGCTGAAGTTGAGTATTTGCCTTCCCCCAGCTTGACTAAGATTTGATGAAACCCTGGTAAGTCAGGCTCTGTTAAGATAGTTTCCCTTGAGGGCATGCCTTATTAAGAGGAGCAGAGAGCTCTGGGTATATTTCAAAATGGTTACTTTTCCTTTTCCCCTGAGGGAAGCACAGGGGATTTTTCTCTTCTATTTATGGTGAGAATCTGATAGTTCTTAAGGGTAAAACTCATGAAAGTATGAGGATCCTTCCTAAAACTGGGTTTCACAGGCTGTCTGTCTGGTGCTCAGGACAGAAGTTTGCTCTGTGGCCTCACTTTTCTGATGGAACTCTAAGAAAGGTTATTGATTTTCAGTTTGTTAAGATATTTTTTGTCCTTGTAGGATGGAAGTGATAACTTCCAAGCTCTTTACCTTTCAGACTGGAAATTATTTTTCTAATATAAAATAGAATAGATATAAAAGGCACTTAGCACAATGCATGGCATATAGTGAGAACATATTTTTAGCTCTTACTGTTGTTATTTTTCTATTGAAAAAATTATTTTCTAATCATGATGAAATAACAGCATCACAAAAGTCAATATATCTTTCTGAGTATATTAAAAATTATTTCTGTATAAAATATCAGGTTTGGGGTGGGAATTTACTGTTGTCAGATGTCTGCAATCAAAATTACAGTATGACATTGGCATGAAGAACAAACCTGAGCTGAAAGCTGGGCCAGGAAACCCGGGACAGGACAGAACGGTGAGAAATGTGAAAGAAAGTGGCGGAGTCTGGAATCAAAGGAGTGGAAGTTTGGGAATAGAAAAGGTGACGAAGGGGATAGTAGCCTGTTTAGATGTTTGACCCATAGCAGAATAGATACAGCCAGCTTTGTCTTTTGTATTCAGAGATGGTGTTTTCTGATAGGGATTGCTATTTGCACTTTGACGCTGTTGAACAGTTTATTTCAAGAAAGTTTGCCCTATGATTCTCAGCTGTCGCCACTGTTCAGAATAAAACCGCCATAAATGTGTGGCCTGCCCAACCTCTTTGCTCAGACAGAGCTTCTCCATCGCTGATTACTGTGGGTTTACTTGCTCTGCGCGCTATTGAGTTTTCCAATCGTTCAGAATTGTCACAGCATTTGGAAAGCACCAGGAAAGCATTTCTTCTGTCCAGGCTGCCTGGGGCCATATTAGTTCTTTATAGAGTGATTGCTTATGAACTATTTTCCCTGAACATTTCTTGCCTAGCATAGTGTTTTTTTTCTAAATAACATTTCTGAGTAGCTCTACAAGTTTTCATTGTTTCTGGAACCTCATGGTCAGCAATCCTGCCTTACCTTTTAAATGTTAAGATTGGTATATAGTTCTACCTGATAATATCACTTCAGAAAACCAATATTATATTTATAAAATAAAAAGGATCAGCCTTGCAGACCTAGAGGAGATTGGAACCTAACTGCACCATGGACTTTTAGTTTGTTCTAGACCTTGATTCCAGTATCAGTTTCTTAAATAAACTAAATCAGATGAGTTAAATGGGGAGATTGCTTAAAATATAAATTTCTGGATGCCACCTCAGAATTACTGAAACATATTCATGCGGGAGGAGCCTGTAAAACAGTATGTTAAGTAGCAACTGTCATGTTGCCCGTCAGGTTACAGATTGTTCTGCAGTGACCAAACTTGCGCACGCACGTACGCATACACACACATATTCACCTGCTATCAATTCTCAATTTATTTAGTTAAGAAAACAGGGACCAATGGAAGCGAGGTGGCTAAACACAGCAGGAACGGACACCGCCTGTCTCTGCAGCGCTTTCCCCATGCTCCCTCCCACATCACTGGGATTGAAAATGAAAGTGTCACTTCGTTCTGTCCCTACTCTTTTATTATAAAGTTTACATTATCATTTGAAAATATGTTACTTGAAAATCTTGTCATTTCCATTCAAGGCAGGAGTCAACAAATCGTTCACTGCCTGGTTTTATATTGTCCAAGAGCCAAGTACGTTTTGCATTTTAAAATGATTGAAAAAAATCCAAAGAAGGATGAAATTTTATGTCACATGACAGTTACATGAAATTCAAATGTAAGTTTTACTGGAATCCAGCCTCGCTCATTTCTTTACTTATTGTCTATGACTACTTTTGTGAGGCATTAGCAGAGCTGAGCTGTTACAACAGAGACCACATGGCCCCAAAGCCTGGAATACTCATGGTCTGGACCTTTACAGAAAAATGTTTGACAACCTCTGACCTAAGGGAAAGTTGGCAGGTATTGGGCTCTCCTGGTTCATGAACCAAATATATCATCAAACCAGCAAGTGTCCATCTTTACAAATGAAGCGAAGGCCCAGGTGGTCTTGAACACCCTCTCTTCCTCCTGCTCTCCCATGTCCTGGAAACAATTCCCCACAGTTAACCCTGATTCTGATTTTATACTCTCTTGCTGGAGATTCTGATACTGAGTTTGGGCTGAAGACTACTGTTAAAATCCATTCCCCCCATAACATACTAGGTGACTCCATGGTTTGGAGAATTTAGAGAACACCAACCAAGTCTAACTGTTTCATTTCATAGGTGAAATTATAGACTTGTTTTCTAAGAAGTTAAGTGATTTGCTAAAGGTATTTCTAGATGATTTTGGAAGTAATAGACCAGGACCCCAATTCTCTGGATACTTTTTTGGTCATTATATCTTGTGCCTTAAGGCAATTACTGGTAGTAATCTGTGGCTTTCTAGGTATACAAGGTTGTACCAACTTTCAGGACACAGGTCACACTGTGAATGCAAATAAATGAGAAAATTCCTTTACTGAATTGGAAAAGGTTGTTTTAAGAGGAAACCAGGAGGCCTCCTGAAGTTTCTGCCATTTGAAAATAATGAGATTTAAAAATCTCAAGGGCCAGAAAGCTTGAGCAGGGGAGAAAAAGTGTTAATAAAGAACAATTATGGTGCGCTCTGACTGACATTGGAATTTGTAATCTTCCTCTCTAATTAGCATTAAAGCTTTCTCTATTTGGAAAAAAAAGATATGTGACTGAACTTTAACTTCTAAAGAGATGTTTTAGCAGCTGCTCACTATCCTAAGATGAATATCAGTAACTGGAACTATTGTCGTTTTCTGTCATCATTATGGCTACTGCTACTAATCCTCAGCAGAGGAAGCCTTGTGATGGTAATGCTGGCTGTACCAAATTGTGGAATCCTAATTACCATTCCCTGCTCTAGAAAAGAAGCTATTTTGTAAGACGAAAATAGCTATTAAGAGGAGGGGGACACAGTAGCCATTTAATGTGTTGACGATTTGGACACAAGCTAAAAGATTTCTAGAAAGTGATCCCTTCTTTCATTCTGCTTTTTAACTAATTTAAAGGGTCTTAGGATTTATTTCAAAGCAGTTTGGGTTGCACATTGTAGACTTTGACCTCTCAAATGTGGCTCCCCCTCTGAATTTGCAAACAGCTAATATCACTGTTTGACAATAATCAAAGATCCTTCAAGCATAATTACTACTGACCCACAAAAAGAGACAGTCAGTAGAAAGACGGCTTTAATATTTTAAAAATAGTAAGCCTGTTGCTTAGACACAGCCTCCACAATTGCAGATAGTGGTCTAAAATATATTTCACTGTTAACTTACTTGATCCATTAGTGTGGAACTGCAGAGAGGGAGTATTGCTCTGGGTCATTCACCCTTTACTGGCATTTATTTGATATTCAAGGAGAGTAATTAAACTGTTCATGCCAAATCCAGTGATGAATATACTCCCAATCGTGTCAAAACAAAATAAAAACAAAAACTATACTTTTAATTGCAGTACATAAATCAAGAAAGCTAAAGATAAAAGACTGAAACTAATCAATTTTCCATTTTATTTATCTAAATTTCTCTAAATTTTGATTAATCAAATATGATTCACCTACCAATTGCTAAAAGGTTAACAATGGCTGAAGAAGGAGCTTTACCAATAGTATTAAAGCAAAACTCTTAGACATAACATTATATCACTTTGTTTTTAAATGGAGGAATAATGAATAAGGGATAATCTATTGATCACTTCCTAGCACTACCTAGTCAAGATCAGAATTCTAATATAAGTGTAAAAAACAACAAATTAGAGGCTCTAAAATTGTTTCCCAAGTGAAATATGTTTATGAGAAATAAATAGACATTCTATACCTTCATCTTGGAGGATGCTAACATGCCGAAATTTAACAAGACTTTTGGGATTTTTTTCCAGTGTTTCCCAGACTTGAACCAGAGGGCATGCTATTTTCACCTTTTATCTATCATCATTGCACAGAACACTATGGAACATACTTGATGCTGGTCTATGTATGAAACTTCATGTAATAAAGTTGACTTCCACATGAATGGAATATTGGAAATTTTGATTGCTGCAGGACAGCGTCAGGGGTACTGGAATAGAAGAAAGCAGCAGTATCTCTAGAGACCCAGCGTTCATGTTCAGCGTGTGGAGTAGGTTCACTCTGGAGATCAGGAGAGATGTCATGTGAGCCTCAGCTGTGTGCTCCACCTCACTGGGTCAGCAGCCACCCTCTGAGCAGCCGTACTGTTTATGTGTAAGGATTTTAGTGGCCAGTAATATTTTGGAAGACTATTACTGTACATGTCCTAAATTTATTTGTATATTAGAAAAATCCTCTATAATGAAGTTAGAATTCATCCTCTTGGTATGAAAATAATAATATATTCATAAATTTTAATATTGCTATGTATATGTTTTAAAAATATTACAAACAAGTGGCTTCAAATGCCTATCTGTGACCATTATTGGTCCATGATGACATTTTTACCAGTCTGTGGTGATATGAGAAAACCCAATTTGGTTAGTTTCTATAAATCAAAATTCAATTTATTTGGCTTAAAAGAATGTCTTCTGAAAAGAGTCTGGGAGACGACAGAATAGGAAATATCAGAAATCTGTCTCCCCACCTAAATAACAATTTCACTGGTCGAATCTGTCTAAAGTAACTAGTTTGCAACTCTGGTGTCTATTGAAAGCTTACAACTTCCAGGGGAAGACTTGGACAGTAAATTGTGGTTAATCTTGGTCAATTTAATCTCATAGCACAGTAGCAGCTACCCATCCCCAACCCTTCAGTCCTGTGGCAGACAGCTGTGTACATGTTCTTAGAGCAGCTTGCGGGAGCCACAGTGGGCAAAAAGGACCCTGTGGTCCAAATAACAGGGATGTTTGTTCTGATTGCTGACTGCTGCTTCTGGTCACAGATGTGCAAACAAAGAGGTAGTGGCCATTGTTGCCATGCCTCCTCCAATTGTTGCAAGTCCCTTCCCCTTTGGCTGAAGTGAATTCCAGGGAATTTAATGGGCTGGTGCTCCCCCCACCCCCTGCCACCGCTTCATTTTTCTCTTTTTCCCCTTTTCGAGGGAGCAAGACTTTGGAGACTATGACACTTAAACTTAAAAGCAGCTGTATTTACAGGGGAAATTAGATCACCACTGCTCATGCCTAGGGACATATGCAGGCTCAGAAAAGACATGAAGAGACCTGAAGTTTATACCTTGGGGTAATCCTCAGCACAGAGAAAACCTATAACAAACAAAACGGTAAGTCCTGAAGAAGGAGGAGAATTTGATTTCCAGAACTATGACATTATTATGTTCAAATCTCCATTTTTCAAAAAAAAAAAAAAATCGCAAGGCATACAAAAAAGAGGAAAGTATGGCCTAGTCAAAGAAGAAAAATAAATCAACAAAAAGTGTCCATGAAAAAGACCCGACTAGACAAACACTTAGAAACAACCGTCTTAAAGTTGCTCAAAAAAACTAAAGGAAGATGTGGAGAAAGTCAGGAAAATGATTTATGAACTAAATGAAATTTAAATAAAAAAATAGAAAACCAAAAAAAAAAAAAAAAAACCAAAAAGAAATTTTGGAGCTGAAAAGTACAATAACAGAAATAAAAAATTCACTAGCAAGATTCAAAGGCAGATTTGGACTGAAGAATCAGCAAATTTGAAGACAATGGAAATTATCGAATCTGAGATATAAAAGAAAAATATTAAAGAAAAGTGAACAAATCTTAAGGGACCTGTGGAACATCAGCAAATGAACCAAAAGATGCATTGTTGAAATAAAGAAAAGAAGAGAAAGGGAAAGGGAAGGAGAGAATATTTGAAGAAATAATGACTGAATATGTCCCAGATTTGATGAAAGACAAATATAAATATTCAAGAAGCTCAATGATCTCCAAGGAGGATGAACAGAGAGACCCACATTGAAACACATTATAATCAAACTATCCAAAGACAGAGAGAATTTTGAAAGCAGCAAGAGAGATGTGACTCACCAAATACAAGAGATCTTTAATAAGATTGTCAGCAGTTTATTATCAGGAACTTTGGAGGCCAGAAAACCGTCGGCAAATATATTCGAAGTGCTAAATGAAAAAACAAAAAACAAAAACCCATTAATCATGAATCTTATATGTGGGAAAACTGTCCTTTAAAAGTGAGGGAAACATAAGACATTCCTAAAAAAATAAAAGTTAAGGGAGTTCATTACCCCTAGACCTGCCCTGCGAAAAATATTTAAGGGAGCTTGCAGGTTTAAATGAAAGGATCCTAAACAGTAATGTGAAGCCATATGAAGAAATAAAGATCTCAGTAAAGGTAAATCCACAGGCAATTATAAAAGCTAGTATAATTATAACAAAGTATGTAAATCTACTTCTTATTTTCTACATGATTTAAGAGAATAGTACATTTAAAAAAACTATTATTAGTCTAAAATCTAGCCTTATTGTTACTTTATTTTTAACTCCTCATTTGTTTTCTACACAATTTAAAAGACTAATGCACTAAAAATCATTAGTTTAGGTTTTTGGACACAATGTATAAGGATGTAATTTTAAGACATCAACAGCTGAAAGTAGTGGTGACAGATCTATTAAAGCAGCAGCCTTTTTGTATGTTACTGAAGTTAAGGTGGTATAAATTCAACTCAGAGTGTTAGAACTTTAGGATGTCAAATGTAATCCCCATGGTAGCCACAAAGAAAATAGCTAAGCATATACACAAATTGACATAAGAAAGTAATTTAAATGTTTCACTACAAGAAGTCAACTAAACACAAAAGAAGACAGAAACATAGGAAATGAGGGACAAAAAAGGTATAGACAGAAAACAAAATCACAAAATGACAGATGTAAGTCCTTCTTTATCACTAATTACTTTAACTCACCAAAGGACAGAGATTGAAAGAATAAATTTTAAAAAATGACTAAACTATATGCTGTCTACAAGAGCCTCAGTTTAGATCTAAAGACACAAATAGGTTGAGAGTGAAAAGATGAAAAAGTATATTTCATACAAATAGTAACCAAAAGAGAACAGAGCTGGCTATACTAATATCAGACAAAATAGGTTTCAAATCAGTAAAGTTTATAAGAGAAAAAGAAGGACATTTTATATTAATAAATGGTTCAATATGTCAAGAAGATGTAACAATTTTAAGCATTTTCATATCTAATGGCAAACTATCAAGATAATATGAAGCCAAAATTGACAGAACTGAACAGAGAAATGTTCTTCAATGTCCCTCTCTCAATAATGGGTAGAACAACCAGGCAGAAGGTGTAGGAAAGAGAAGACTTAACACCATAAACCAAATAGATCAAAGAGACATACACTGAACATACTATCCAACAACAACAGAATACGCATCTTCTCAAGTGCACATGGGGCATTTTATAAGATAGACCATATATTAGGCTAAAAATTAAGTCTCAATTGAATTAAAAAGATAGATGTCATAAAAAGTATCTTCACTGACCACACAGGATGAAGTTAGAAATCATTAACAAAAAGAAAACTGGAAAATTAACAAATACGAGGAAATTAAACAACATGTTCTTTTTTTTCTTCTTCTTTTATTTCTTTAGAGACAGAGTCTCTCTTTGTTACCTGGGCATGAGGGCAGTGGCATGATTATAGCTCACTGCAATCTCAAACTCCTGGGCTCAATTGATCCTCCTGACTCAGCCTCCTGAGGAGCTGAGACTACAGGTGTGCACCACCACACCTGGCTAATTTTTCTATTTTTGTAGAGATGGGATCTCACTATGTTGCTTAGGCTGGTCTAGAACTCCTGACCTCAAGAAATCCTCATGCCTCAGCCTCCAAAACTACTAGGATTGCAGACATGAGCCACCAGGCCCAGCCTAAACAACACACTCTTAAACAACCAATGAATCAAAGAAGAAATCACAGAGAAATGAGGAAATACTTAGAAAACACAGTGTACCAAAACTTACTGGACACAGTGAAAGCAATGCTTGGGGTGGGAGACAGGGACTTCTTCATAGCTATAAATACTTACATTAAAAAACAAGAAAGATCCAAAATCAACAACTTAACTTTGCAACTTAAAGAATTAGGAAAAAAAGTACAAACTAAACTCTAGCTAGCAGAAGGAAGGAAATAATAAAGATTAGAGGAGAGATAAATGAAATAGAGAATTGAATAGTAATAAAGAACATCAACAAACCAAAGGTTGGTATTTCAAAAAGATCAACAAAATTGACAACCCTTTGGCTGGATGGACTAACAAAAGAGAGAGAAGACTTATTTCTAAAATTGAAGATGAAAATGGTGAATGTACTGTGATTCTATAGAAATAAAAGCTTATATGAGCAATTATACACCAAAAAATTAGATGACCTAGATCTCCGGTCCCCAGTCTCTAGGCTGTGGACCAGTACTGGTCTGTGGCCTGTTAGGAACTGGGCCATACAGCAGGAGGTGAGCGGGAGGCGAGCAAGCGAAGCTTCATCTGTATTTACAGCCGCTCCCCATCACTCACGTCACAGCCTGGGCTCCACCTCCTGTCAGATCAGTAGTGGCATCAGATTCTAGTAGGAGCACAAATCCTACTGTAAATGTGCATGCGAG